>JAWWEQ010050024.1:0-12361 GCA_035583055.1 Torymus tubicola
ATATTCACTAATGTTTCGGTGGAGCAATTTTAACTAATCTTTAGTGGATTTTTCACTAATTCAACTTTAGAGAGTAATTCCGTAATAATATATAAACAACGTCATGTGCTTCATTTTTCGATAAACGTATTTGCGATAGCTTAAATTTTAACGAAACAATAATGCTTACATCATTACTATAAGAATAAGACCACACTCCTTTTCCTTTTAAAGTGTCTTAGAATTTACATAAAAAGACAACTAAAATAAAAATAAAGATACATTCAGTTTATAGTAAGGATTCATGCTATTCTCAAGCATCAAGATGAAAAAGTACAACAATTTAAATGATATTCACACAACTTAAACCACCTAATGATACCCCAGATCTAGCACGAGACATTTGATCAAAGATTATACTTCTGATAACATTTCAGACCGTTTCTATACCAATCTACATCATATTATATATAACACAATAATAGACATTATCAACACTCAAACGATGCAGCTGCCTACATACGCTGAAATGCGAAACAGGGCGCAGGCATGCTGCGTGCAATTAATCAGCAGAGTATCAAAACCAAGAATCAGGACGATGCAGACAATGTCGAAGAAGAACCCATGCAGCGTTACAGCGAAGAAACTGTTGTCGATCGACTTGATGTTGTACTTCATTAGTCGAAGCGGAGGCCTTGGACGTGTCTCGTTTAACGGCACGAGCGCGTCTAACAGGAGAGGTGCGAACGCTGATAGGTTGAACATTATCACTGTCGTTAACAGGTAGGCTGAAATGAAAGGATATAATGTGGTAATTTTAACAATGATTATTCTGTATAAGTTGTTTGTGTTTTTTTTTAGACTTTGTAGGAGTAATATTGTGGAAAGCTAGGGTTTGGTCACTTTTGTAAAGCACAACAGTTTTTAATGCGGGTATTATTTAATGTGAAATGTTGTTGGAACAAAGTGGTGGTAACGTGAAGACTTATCAGCCTTGCGAGTCCTAAATTCTCTGAGACACTAAATTCCGACGTGTTTACGGAATTGACTGTTCTCAATTCCGAAATTCCGTCGGAATTGACTGTCCGCAATTCCTCAATTCCCACGTGATTTCGGAATGGACCGCCCTCAATTCCTCAATTCCGACGTATTTTCGGACTTGAGAACAGTCAATTCCGAAATTCCAATGTGTTTTCGGAATTGAGTAAAACCAATTACTGTTTAATACAAATATTCGAAAATGTCGATGAACAACAATTCAAAAACAGTCTGCCCCGAGAGCGAGACGTGAAATTCGCATTCGAAATTCATCTTCCTTTCCGTTTTGTGTTGTCTGACCTTAAATACGCCCGGACACGCCTTGATTATAAATCATTAAAATATACAATAATTATGTAATATTTATTTTCATTTTATTTAGTATCTGACATAAAGAACAGCTATGAAATAAAAATAAATAAACCTCAGTTAGAATTTATCATTGAAAATGATAAAGATAACTTTTTTCATAAAATAAATTAATAGTGATTAATAATATTTCAGTAAATCTCAAACAAACATTAGAATCTAATCGAGAATTACATAATATAAAGATAATAATAAAAAAGTATATTAAATATGTAATTAGCTATACCTAATAAAAAAAAAATAAAAAGTGTGTGTGAACTTGGCCGTAATCTCTGAACTCCACTTTGTACATCTAGATGAAAAAAAATTAAAAAAAAAAAGTATTTGGAATTTGGACTTGTTACATCCGAAATCCGAAATTCCGACGCGATTTCGGACTTGATCGCACTCAATTCCGCAAACATATCGGAATTAACTGCTCTCAAATCCGAAAACTCGTCGGAATTTCGGAATTAGGATGCGTCAAATGCAAAATCTGCAACCCTGAGACTTATGTTGTTTTATCTTGAATTTCGCAACAAAAAATAGTAAAAAACATAGAAAACTTATATATGGGGGTTACACATAATGAGCTTTTATATATTATAACTTATATACTTATTCTGATGATTGAAATCCTTAAAACTCAACTTTTATTTTGTTTACAATAGCGAAACATATATCATTGACACTAACGAAACTCTTCACTTACTAACGTAAATGTAATTAAGTTTGCGTCCTTCTTCCGCATAATGATGAAGAATTTCGAGACAATCGCCGCTGTAAGTTTGAAAATCTTGCCTTATGCGTTCCAGCAACACTCTGCACTGTGATAAACATCATTTTTTTTAAATTATTTAAAAAAAAGAAAAAATTTAAAAAAATATATATAAAAAATGAAAATAAATTGTACTATGCCCAAATGAATGTTCTTTAAGGTAGAAAACCTTGCTATTTTTGACGATCATGTACAAGAACTTTACTAGATACTGGATGTAGTATAAGATAGCGGGTATACAGAATAATAAGTAGTGAAAATGATGACGAAGCTCGTAGGCCTTCAAAATCTGTAAATCGAACAATTCATTAATCCATCTCCTACGACGAACAAAATACGTCTTTTCCAAAATTAAGTATCATCACATGCGGTATGAACGACGACAACACGGACAGCAGCATCAATGTCCTTAAAAAAATCTTAGATATCGTACTCTGCAACGGCCACAAGCCAAATATACTGAGATAATTACGACAATAAGAGAAATACTGTTCTTGCAATATGTCACCCATAACTGTCAAACTTAAGCTCACGACTTATATATAGCGTACAAACACTTCTACTGTCACGGTACAACTGCGCGCGTGTACAGATGCTTGCGGGGAAAATTTACAATTCAGGAAGATCGATTATCCGGCAAGCCTTTTACTCTAAGCTTGCAGTGATATAATTATGGCATATATTATACGCGTCTACGTTTTGTCGTCGCGTGGTTTAGGTGCTGAATGCGAAAGTGGCGTATACGTACCGAAATAAAAGCGGATTAATATTACAATATAAGAACTGTGACTGAACGGAACGACAAGATTTTTTTAAATAATCTTTAACGGAATTTAATATTTTTCAGGGTAAAAAATTCATTGAGCGCGTCTTTTCATTTCGATGATTTATAGTTGAAAATGATCAGTTTCTTTTTAATATTAGAGTATATTTCGCGGTAAACGTATACATATCTAGGCGTATATAGAGAACGAAATTAAGCTCATCGCGAATTCAACTACTGCGTCTACACATCTTTGTTTTGCACAAAGCGCAAATCCAAGCGAGAGCTTTGACGATGAAATATTGAGCTTACAGTGTATAACATTCGCTACATCGACAAAAAATATTTACCTGCAAAGACAAAACCCTCTCGGCGTAATTATCTCAATTCTGGAAATTACTACTCACATGCGCGTATATAGTCACTATACTATTTTTATAAATCGTAAGGTACAGCATATCTATATATCCATAAACACATTGTTCCTATTAGATATTCCGGGGGGACAGACAGATTCGCCGATTATATGTACACGAAACGTATGAATTTATTTTTTATAAAAGCATTCAAGGAACGAAATGGTAAAGGCAATATGTATATACAATTATAGGGGTTGTATCGGTGCCGGAGAAGTTGCGTAGAGTAGTCGTTTTTTTTTTCTTCTTCTTCTTGTAAATAATTGTATACGTACGGAATATTGCTATATGACGCACTATGTGAAATAAGAAGCGTTGTCTACGATTCGTTCGACGGTGGATGTGGCAGAGTTCGATGAAGATGTACGTTTTGAGATTAATTTATAGTGTATATATGCGAATATTTAGAAAAAGGAAAATATGAAAATTGTCTTTTAATTATACTGAAACGTATTGCCAAAATTGGAAATTATTCGTAAGTTTTTACAATTGTTTATATGAATTGTTAAAAAAAAAGATTCCTTAAAATTTCTTTTATTACACTGGTACATTTTTACAGTTATTTTACGTTTATTTTTATTTATAAAAGAAAAATACTTGCAGCAAAAGTGAATTTTTTCAAAACATGATTAGATGTATAAAGAAGTTTAAAGTGACCCCATATAAATTATCATGAATGCATATAAGTAATCATTGTTCGATTTGCATTCGAAGAAGAAACGAAACTTTATTTATTAGATACTGATACATTGATTTTAATAGGACCACGTAAGTATTTAGATTTTTTCTGATATTTGTGTTGAATTAGAATATTACATTTTCCGAGTAACAAACACTTCTCAATGTTGTAATTATACTTGAGTATGATATCTTGTTATTTTGTATTATAAACTTTTTGTTATATTTGGCGACCGAAACTATTTCAATCAATTAAATCAAACGTTCGTTTTGTTTCTAATATTCTTTGTTGTTTGGCACCATCCTAAAGTACTAAGGAGACATAAGCAGTACTAGAAACATAAAAAGTATTGTATTTTTTATTTCAGTATAAGATATGCAATTTAAATTAATCTTATAACATTATGCACGATATTTTACATAAAAAAAATATATTATTATTCACTGTTTTTAATTGTTACAGTTGCTGTATAACAATAAACTATGAAAATCTAAATTCACATCTCGTGTAAAGCAAAAACGAAATTTGAAGAATCGCAATCTATCATAGTTTTAGGACTTAGTAAAATTTAACAAAATATGAATACAAAATATATTTTCAGTTGAAAATACGACTACACTGAATATCATTTTTATTGGATGACTTATTGAAATGGACTATATCTAACGAAATTTAGTAAACAATTACGGGCAATTACTTTTTTTTTGTATATATAAGTTTATAGTTTTTAGGTATAATCGTATTATTTTTATTTTTATGTTATATAAAACTTCGTCATTAAAAATATATGCAAACCTATTACGTACTATTTATCAATAAAATTTCTACAAATAACTGTTTTACCGAATAGTGAGTACAACATTTTTTGAAATTTAGAATTTAGAATCTGTCAGTCATGTAAAGAAACAACTATAAAACATTTACCTTTCATTTCCCTTTACATATGAGTTTAAATATTTTGATCGCCTGCAACACTAGCGCCGCCAGCGTCATTCGGCAAAAATGTAAAGCATGCACAGTGTAGTGTAGAATACCAGTTCCCCACAGGTGTACGTGTACAGTATACACCTGTAGTCTCCTCGATTACTACAGTTTCGTGGGTGCGTGGAAGTGGATATTCGTCACAGAGTTTTGTGTATATATACACACACGTTTACATGGCAACGGAGTATAAACAAAACTATGCATTTAATCAGAGGCGGAGTTCAGATATTATTCTCTATTCTAAGTAAAAAATTAACAAACAAAATATAGTGGTGATTGTAAAAAAAATGAAAGTTGTTGTTTTATCTATTAGAAGTTAATTGTATTTGTTATTATATAAAAGTGTTTTTGTGCATCTCAATTACAAAAGGCATGTTTGTATTTTTAAGTAAGAAAATCGGTATACCAAACAACGTACGATTAAATTGTATAGCATGGAACCAGAAGCAAGGTTACATAGCTGCTGGAGGGGAAGATGGCTTATTAAAAGTCATACGAGCCGATTCCGGCACCACAACATCAGACACAATGAACAGCAGTGGGAAAAGTCGCACGACTACCACGACCAGTACTTTGAGTATGAACCAGACATTGGAAGGTCACAATGGGCATGTGCAGGTAGTTACTTGGAACGAGGAGCATCAAAAATTAACATCAAGCGACCAAAACGGAGTAATTATTGTATGGATGCTGTACAAGGGCTCCTGGTACGAAGAAATGATAAATAATCGCAATAAATCTGTTGTAAGAGGAATGGTTTGGAGTGCAAATGGCCAAAAGATATGTATTGTTTATGAAGACGGTGCAGTTGTTGTTGGATCTGTCGAAGGCAATCGTATTTGGGGCAAAGAATTGAAAGGTATTTCGTTAACGGCTGTACAATGGTCACCGGATGCGAAATTTCTTTTGTTTGGTTTGAGAAACGGAGAAGCTCATCTTTATGATGACCAAGGATTATTTTTAACAAAATTGGATAACATCAGCGATGGCAGTGTTCAAGCAATCGTCGCTCTACACTGGTATAATGGTAAGAATGGTTATGTAGCAAACGATTGTCCAGTATTAGCAGTGTGCTTCCAAAACGGTAAGATGTGTTTGTTAAGAGACATTAACGATGATAATCCAATAACAATAAATACAGGAATGTCAATAGCTTGCTGTGTCTGGAACACTTTTGGCTCATTGCTAGCAATCGCAGGATTAACAATCACAGACGATAGAAAAGAGTGCAATGTTGTTAATTTTTATTCGCCGTTTGGTGAACATTTAAAGACATTGAAAATCCCTGGTAAAGAAGTGAGTTGCTGCTCGTGGGAAGGAGGATCACTGAGAATATGTCTCTCGGTTGATTCAAACATATACTTTGCCAACATACGACCGAATTATAAATGGGCTTATTTTGGTAACACCGTAGTCTTTTCAGACGAACGGGTAAGCAAAGACGGAGTTTGTGTTACCTTCTGGAACACCAGTACTAACGCTCGTTACTTTAAATACGTAAGATCTCTAATAAATATCGTAGCATGTGGAGAGCACTGCGTTATCGCAGCGACAAACGATCCAGCACAGAGGGAGGAACGTTTCGTATTGTACGTGTGTAATGCGATATCAACTCCCGTGGATGTCAAGTTCCTGAACAGCGAACCCATTCGATTGGCTATGAATAATAGTATGGTTGTTGCAGCATCGAGAAACAATTTTCTCCTTTGGAATTTCCGAGCCCCACGTAACTCGGCTCTTAACGCTGGTCGAGCACGCAGAGATAGACTGTACCATGTTGACGATACACCGACTGGTGTGACCGAAGTAATCCAGGATCTTGACAAAGATAAGTCCTTCGAAAGTCCAATCAATCGACGCGATACTTCCGATCCCATCTGCAGCGTTTATGCGACCGAAAAGCTCCTTCTGGTAGGTAGAGATTCAGGTATGTTACAACAATACTCGTTACCCCAGGTCAGTTTGACGAAACGCTACGCCGTCGGCCGACGTCCGTGCCAAGTCGCCGTCAATTGCGACTCAACACGTGCTGCTATAATCGATAGTCAGGGAATGCTCCGACTCCTAGAACTCGCACCCAGTAAGCACGAACATAATGAACGCGAGACCGAAGAGGAGATCGGACGCTTCGAACGTAAGGATGCCTGGGCAGTCTGCTGGGCTGAGGATAATCCCCGGTTGCTGGCTATATTGGAAAAGAGCCGCATGTATGTTTTCCGAGGACTCGAGCCTGAAGAACCAATCAGCTGCACAGGCTACGTCTGCTGCTTCCGCGATCTCGAGATCCGCTGCGTACTACTGGATGAACTGGTACGCCGACCCGAAGAAGCACGCCCAGAGCTGCTACTTGATCTAGAGGTGAAATCATTACGCGACACGCGTGAACTTCTAGCACGTGTTGGCCTCCGTGAGGCTGAAGAGTTCGTACGCGACAATCCCCATCCACGGCTTTGGCGACTACTCGCAGAACACGCGCTACGAGCCTTGGAACTTGAAGCAGCGGAGAGCGCTATGGTGCGGTGTGCTGACTATTTAGGTATCCGTTTCGTGAAGCGGTTACGTGGTGTCCACGAGCCAGGACTACGCCGCGCTGAGGTACTTGGCTTCCTCGGTGCCTATGACGAGGCTGAGCAAGCGTACCTCGAGCTTGACCGGCGCGATCTAGCCGTAGCACTACGCCAGCGACTGGCTGACTATCCACGTGCTCTCCAGCTCATGCAACTTGGTGGAGCTGCCTCAGACGCGCAGCTGGAACGTGCCCACGCGCGTCTTGGTGGACAATTGGCTGCCTGTCAGCGCTGGCGAGAAGCTCGCGAACACCTTGAACGTGGCCGTGAACTCGAGCGTCTCGTTGACTGTCACTACCGTCTCGAAGAATTCGAGCAACTGGCCCAAGCGGCGGCGCAGCTGGGCGAGCAAGCTCCAAGTGCAACGCGACGTGCCGCTCGTCTCCTGGCTTCCGTAGGTATGTGTCAGCAAGCGGTGGCATGTTTTGTACGATGTGGCGATGTGCGCCAGGCCGTAGAGACGTGCGTACGCTCGAACCGCTGGGACCAGGCGCTCGAGCTTGCGCGCACGTGGCGATTACCAGGTATTGGTGAACTGTTAGCCAAGTATGCGCGCCACCTACTGGCTAGCGGCCGGAGACTACAGGCCATCGAACTCTATCGCAAAGCAGACTGTCCTCTGGAAGCGGCTAAATTACTACTAGAGCTAGCTGGTGAACAAGCACGAAAACGCGCAGCTCCACCGCTGCGCCTGAAGAAGCTATACGTGCTAGCAGCATTACTAGTACAAGAACACCTGGCACAGAAAGGTGGCCGTTCAGGTCAACAATCGAACAACAGTGGTCTGCTCATGGGTCTAGGTGAAGCCAGTGGCGAGGACGCACGTGTCGTCGAAGAGGCCTGGCGTGGTGCTGAGGCCTATCACTTTCTACTCTTAGCGCATCGACAACTCTACGCTGCTGAGCCCGAAGCGGCCATGCGCACTGCTCTGAGGTTACGAGAATATGAAGACCTGTTGGAACAGGAACTCGTTTATGCACTGTTGGCGTTGTCTAGCTGTGCCGCTCGGGCCTTTGCCACGTGCTCACGTGCTTTCGTGCGGCTCGAGGCGTTAGATCCGCGCTACGAGGAGTTGGCGCTCGGAGTGTTCGGTAAGCGACCACCAAGAGACGCTCGACCGCCACCACGTGCTGAGTGTCGACAGTGCGAGAGTCTCGTACCGGATTACTGCGTTGCTTGCCCGAATTGTGCGAGCAGTTTTCCGGCTTGTGTAGTCTCGGGTAGGCCGCTCATGGATCAGGCATCTGCTTGGCTCTGTACAGTATGCAAACACCGGGCCGCTTCTGAACGTGACGTTGTTAATGTCAATGGATGTCCGCTTTGTCACAGTATTATCACATATATGTAAAAATACTCCATATGAATTCTGACTGTAAATTAAAAAAATATATTGATTAAATTTAATAAAATATTAAATCATAATGTCACAATAAAATATTTAGTTAATGTTAACTGCTATTACTTATTTATATATAAGTGAGGAACAATTCAACTGAACCTCTCTTGAAGACAATTAATCTTCATTTGTATGAAAAATTTTGTTAATAAGTTTAATAATTTTTTCTTATTGTATTTTTTATAATTGTTTATCCGTCTATGTATGTAATAATAAACATTATTTTTTTAAGACATTCATACGTTTCATCTATTTACTCCATTACCATTAAAAACGTTACATTAAAAAAATAAGAAAATATGTTGTTGAACATAAAAATCGAACATATGGAACCAACAGTAAGTGGAGGACTGGGATGAAACCAGGTCATCTTGTTAATCTTTGACCATTTAAAAAATCTACATATGGCTATTGTTGATGTGCTAAATCTTATGTGTATACAATAATAATATTAATAAATACTGTTAGAGGGCATGCATGCAATTTGCATATCAATCATAGCTTTGCGTAGATTCTACAAAAAATTTAAATAATCCAAGCTCATCTGATTTTGCCCCGGCCTCCCCTATACATATATCTCTTCGCAAATTTTGTGTTCACAAGTTTTGCGTCTCCGCTAGAAAGTTTGGCAGAAACTCGAATTTAGAATAAGAATTTCATAATGAAAGTATCCTGCTTCAATAAATTTAAATATTCATAGAATTAATCTTATACGATTTAAGAAAGGGTAAAAAAAAATAAATAATTGTTTTGAAAAAATTTTACTTATTTATTTATTAAAAAATATACAAAAAACTAAAGATAAATAAAAAAGTTATTAACAAAATATAACAACATTCAATATCAGAGATATAAATAAGTTATTTTTAATTTTTCTTTCTTATAAAAATAAAAATATTTTATTCAATATAAAATATGTATTTCATAAACAACAATCAACATTGTTCCAGTTTTTTAATAAGCTCGACAAGTTCTTTCTCATTAAAGTATCGCAGAATTTCTTCATAACAAACGTCAGGTAAGTTTAGTAAGTTAAGCTTATTCAACAGAAATAAAGCCCTTGCAATTAGGGTCCTCCTCTTCAAGCCGATTTTATTTTGTAACTTGATTAGCCACCAATAGATAGGATATGAACGTCCGTGAGGCATTTCCGCACTTTCCAAGACGTTTTGAAAAGTTTCATTAACCACAAGATATCGCATGTGGTGTGGACTTTTATGCAGTACATCGCGCAATGTTGTATTCCTGTCAATCTGCACACCAGCCATATGTTCAAGTTCTTCGTAGCATCTTTCTTTGTACTCAGTTGCAAGCTCTGCAAAGCCATACTGATTCTGTTTCTCCAACGAACACAACGACATATTAGCATCATTGACGTAAAAGTCTTCAGCACGTAATCGCAGCACGTGTTGCAGAAAAACCCAGTAGGATCCAATGAATTTGGATACGTGCTCGTCTTCGTCGTAGAAACCGAACGGTGACATTTCTCGAGGTATGTTTTCGTCAGGCTTGTACTCTATACCAGCCAAGGGAATCACCGTTATCTGTAGGGGTGTGAAACCATCGCATTTTTCTGCATTCATATTCGCGCCATTTTCTAACAATAAAAACACCATCATAAAGTTTTCGGTGCACACGTGCAACGGAGTCTGATTAATTATATCTTGTGCATTAACGTCTGCTCCTACACCCAACAACATTTCAACTAATTCCAAGTCATTGATCTCCGCTGCAATGTGCAAAGCCGTGCCACCTATATTACAATTGGGTGGAAATTTGTCCCACATGTCATCCGCATACATAGTACGGATATCAACGTCGATGCCCTCGTCAAGGTACCGCATAATGACATCAAACAGTTGCAAACCACAGGCCATGTGAAAGTGTGAATAGCCTCCCTGACCGAATGGATTTTCCTCAATTGAAAACAATCTTCTGTCGTAGCTTGACTGCTGGTTGCGTTGGTCATCATCATCCCACGACCACAGATGAAGCGGTGTATCGCCCATGAGGGTTCGTGCTAGAGGATCGGCACCGTGGTCTAATAACAATGTACACATATCTGAGTTCCCAGACGTAGTGGCAAAGTGCAATGGCCTATATCCTGGATACACGCGAGAGTTGAGATCAATCATTGCGTTAACATCAGAGTCGCCAAAGCTATGAAGAGCCATGAACGTATCGTCAACAATGCAAGCTATGTGCAGACGTGTGAATCCATAACGAGTGAAACAGTCGACGATTTCCTCATGCTCAAGAACCGTTTCAATAAAATCTATTTGATTTTCCGTGAAATCAGACTGGTTCACACTGGTATCTGGTTTGAACAAGTAGTCAAATGCCGTTAATTCGCGACTGTCTTTTATTGTTACATTTGCTGAGTGATCCAAGAGTTTAATTGCGCTAAGAAAGTTACTATGGGAGATCGCCATGTGTAGTGGTGTGTAACCCGAGTAAAGCAACGAATTATTGCTTACGGTGGCATTAACATTTACACCAGCTTCTATAAAACGGTCGATAATCTTTTCAGAATCCTCAAAAAAGATAGCACATGCGATGTGAAAGTAGGATAATCCATCCTCATCTACTGGATTTTCTTCCCATTTAGAGAGACGGTAGAAAAAATAAACCACCGCTTTAAAGTAACGGATGGCAAACGCAAAATGCAACGGAGTTTTCCCTCGAGCATCTGCTATTGTTGTATCCGCGCCGTTTCTCAAAAGCAACCTAATGGTAGATATACGCCGATAAGAAACCGCGATGTGTAAGGCGGTACATCCTGGGTATATTGGAGCGTCCGGAGGTAAACGTTCGTTAATGGATGCACCTGATTCTATTAACTGTTGTATCTTCTTGTCTTCTAACTGCATGCACGCTTTGAAAAATGGCGATATATTGTTACCGGATTCTATATATGGCGAGGTAACGCGCGTATTGGTTAAAATCAAATCTATTAACTCAGAATTCTTCGTTTTATGTACATCCAATAAAAATCGATTTAAATTGATATTTTTATTACTCCCATGAGCTAGTAATAATCTTATAACATCTGTGCACTGATAAACTACTGCACAGTGCAAGGCTGTGAATTTCTTAAATATTTGAGATGAATCAGAAACTTGATCGTTTGGATTTGCACCACATTGTATAAGGCCATAAACAATTTTTGGATCATTTCTAGTGCAAGCTATGTGTAAGTGTGATAAATTATTAGAATTTTTAGGATTTTTACCCATATATTTATGATGTGATAAAATTAGATCAATTGATGATTCATCTTGTAATATACCAGCTAAGTGTAAAGGAGTATTCTTATTTGCATCCTGAGCAGTAAATTCAGCTCCACATTTTAAAAGAAGTTCAAGTGTATCTTTACTTTTGAATTTCACAGCAAAATGCAATGGTGTATACCC
>JAWWEQ010050026.1:0-12352 GCA_035583055.1 Torymus tubicola
TTTATTTTATTTCACTATAACCTATGATGTCTGTACAGAAGACTTTATTTTAGTTATTATTTATCCATAATATATCTTCTTACAATATTTTTGTTGCCGACATTGATATTGCCCGCACGTAGCGCGCTTAAGGTAATCTAGTCTAACAAAAAAAACATAAATTCAAACCATTTTGGGTCGTCGAGATGCAGCTGATGAAGAATGTCGCTACGTACTCGTTGAGTCGCGGTGGCAGTGAGAGCGACGATCGGTACGCCCGGAAATCTGATCTTCAGAATGTTTAGCTTCTTGTAGTCAGGTCGAAAATCGTGACCCCACTGGCTCACGCAATGTACCTCGTCAATGACAAAGCGCGACAGTCGACCGCGCCGGTAGAGTTGTGTCAGTGTCTCGCCGAATTTAGGCGACAACGCAATTTTTTCTGGCGTCACGTAGAGCAGACGCAGACTGAGTTCCGGCTCCCACAGCTTACGGTAGACGCGCGCGACCTCCTGATCATTTAAATCGGCTGTTAAGTACATGGCCGGTATCTGTAAATGGTTTTTAATAGGAACTTTTAAATTATTTGTAACAGAAATTTCGATAGTAGAAAAACGCAATTAAATACAATATTAGCTATATGAGAATTAAAAAAAAAACAAAGATTTTACATCGAGCGAAGCGAGCTTTTGCGTCTGATCGATGATGAGACTTCTGAGAGGCGAGATGACAATGGTAATTCCGGGTGCTAAAAGTCCGGGCAACTGGTAACACAAAGACTTACCACCGCCGGTCGGCATCAGCACAAAACAGTCGTTTCCCAAGATAGCAGCGTTAATAGCAGCTAGCTGGTTCGGTCGAAACTCGTGTAGACCGAATTTTATCCGAAACACCTATGAGTATAACGGGAATGAAATTACACACAAACATTCGATGAAAATTGATTACCTGTAGCATTTCAAAGCAATGAGGAAAGTGCAGGTGGTTGAATAGACCAGTTGCCCCATCATTTTTTACGTCACCTATGAATTTTACCATTGTTGTATTGTTGGCTTCTTTTGTATCAGATGTAATATTCTGAGTTAGTTCCTTAAGATTTGGGAGATTATTTATAAACTCATCACTGCTTGGAGTGTTATCATTTTTTTCATTGATTGGATCTGCAAATGTGGTTATTTAGACTATTTAGTGTTAAAAAAAGAATTATTAAGAATGATTCTTGAATAAAAAATATTAAACAAAACCTTGTGAATTATTCCACATTACTGAGTGTGTGGAAAAGTCTATGTCGTATACATTTTTTTCAACTTTATTAATAATATAGTCTGTATTATGTTTATTGACATTATTACATGATTTATCACTGTCAATTGTGATTGGATTATTGGAGCTTGATGTTATAGTAGATGATGGAAGATTTTTTATTTTTGCAATACTTTCATTATTCCAAGTGTTTACATTGTTATAAATTTTACTTGATAGACTTCTAGGTTCATTTATTTTTTGTCTAATTAAATTTGTCATTGCTGGTTTTTTTAAACTGAAGGAATTTGTTTTATTTTTTTGTATACAAGATAAACTTTTATGCATTGTACTAGATATCATTGGTTTTGAAGAGCTGATTGTATTTATTTCAATGTTACCAACACTTTTAAAAAAATTAGAACCAGTTATAAGTTTTCTCTGAATTAAATTGTCTTTTTTATCATTTTCATTTACTTTTATAAGATTTATAGGATTTTCAAATTTGTTATCCTCTTGTGGATCTTTAGAGCAACTTGAAGTAATCGTATCAGAAGAATCTGGTAGATTTTGATCAATTAAGCTTATTTCTTTGTAATCTTCTTGATCAAAGTTTAGCAGCTTCTGGTCTACCTGACAAATTCTTGTTTTAACATTATCATACAAAATTTTCAATCGCTGATAAGTTTCTGGATTAAAATCAGGAAGTTTGCATAAAATTTGATTTGGTATGTTATCAAAAGTAATAAAAAGTTTATCCATTATTTCAAGTTGGATTTTGTGTAATGTTGCTTTATTTGATTCAATTTGTTTTCTTGATACCTAAAAATATAATTGTTTGCCAATATTAGCTATAAATATATTATTTCTATTTTAAGTACATAACTATTAAATTAATCATTGAATCACTCATTTGTATTACTTACAGTTGGAAAATTCAACATTGCTGGATTATTTTTCTTTGATTCTATCCATTTATTCAACTTTTCACTCATACATAACGGTTTTACATTTAACATTATATCATCAGATTCAGAAAAATCAATCTTTAAATAAGATTGATTTGAAGTTCTAAATCTTTGCATATCAAGAGGAGACTTTTTGTATTCTGGAGTTCTCGTAAGAAATTTTTTCGTTGTGTTAAAATTTAAAGATAATTTTGGTGTTTTCTTATCGAATCCTGTTATGTTTTTTTCATTGTTCTCCATGATTTACAATACAATACATGAATAATGTTATTTACTATTAACACCTGTCTTTACTTAAAATAATCTTCAAAATTCAACTGAAACTTGTATGATTTTCATCATGAAGAAAATCTTATGCTAACGGTAAAAAAATCTTCGATTAGTGACGGTTACACTAAAATTCTACTTTATATACAAAAAAGCGCTACGCCGTGTAATTAAAAGTTAACTTATACGGACGCGCGCTGCACGCAGTGTACGCAAACTTCAAATATGTAAGTATATTTGTATATTTCTAAATCTTCCGATCGCACAGAATAAAAACGTACACTTACAAAACAAATATATATAATTAAGTATAGCACACTGCACGACCGTCAAAAAGCTAGGGATTTCGCGCGTCGCCGATACTAGCGCCACGTAAAAAGCTATCAACCTAACCTCAAGTCTTTCTCTCTATGACTCTATCTCTTACGCTTTCACTCTGTCACTCTTGCCATCGTAGCAGCGCGAACGCATATAGTATAGTCGTCGCGGCGCAGACTGTAAAATGACATAAATATACACGTAAGCCGTATGCGAACGCGGTGCCGCACCTGTATGCGCGTGTGGGTGTGAGAGAGAAACCTGTCCTGTCGTCGTCCAACTGTGTGTCGACTTGCCTGTCGGTTGTCGCCGACGTCGTCGTCGTCGTCCGGGTGCGCGGTGCGCAGCGCGCTGACTGTACATCAGGCAGTCTGTCGTCTGCGTGGACGCGCCACAAAACAAATGCCAGCAACCTGGGGTGCGCGCGGGCGACATACGTGAAGGCCGAAGGGGAAAGAAAGGCACGAGGACATTATCGGGCGAGAGGAAAGAAAGTTGGGGGAGAGTAAGAAGGGAAGAGTGCGCGGTGAGTAAGAAAGACAGAAGATGCCTGGGATGTGAACGTGAGAGGCTCCGACCCTCTGGAGAGTGTCCCTGAGGTTGCGCCGACCCCATCGTGCGGATCTCCGGTGAACCACCTGGTGATTTTTTTTCTACTCTATCTTCGAGTCAGAGCTCCGGAGTGTTGAGCTGAGAAAGTTTTGAGATACAGCTCCGATGTCCAATGTAAAGATATACTGCTGTTCGGTGTACTCCCTGTGTTCGTTATCACTGCAATATTTTTGAGATATATTAAATGCATTTCTATCTTGCACCAAAGCTGCAATCTCTAACTTATGCATACTTGGTTTTGACAACTGAAACAAATGTTCATTTACATATTGTATTTCACAATTTGGTATTCTCTTACCTCACCCATTGCACCTGTAACAAATTCATAGATTTTTGTAAATATTTCATTGAATCTGAGTTTAAAGTCTTTCAGCATGATGCAAGTAATATTTATTATATAGTAATGCATATATATATATATATATTTGTGTTAAAGCATTTAGTTGACTGAAAGCAATTGATTCACGATTTATTCCAGTTACACATTATAATATATAACTTCTATCCCAAACCAATTAAACATAACTAGACTGATGATTTAATGAATTGACATAAATGTATGTTGAGATATATAAACCATATATTTACATTTGAAAATATATATAACAACCTTATAATTAACAAGCATCTATTTATTAATAGAATCAAACTATATGTTACATATGTTTCACGCCTATTTCTAATAAGTATCTTTTTTTTTTTCATTATATTTTATGTTAATACTTAATATCCTCAAATAGTGTATGTATGTGTGTATATATATATATATATATATATATATATATATATATATATATGAGCGCGCATATTACCGGATATTGGCACTAACCGCCCCCGAGGCTGAATATCCGATAATAATAAGTGGCTGCCACTCAACCCACCGACGTTATACGACCGTCGTTTTTCGCTTTCTCCCTCTTACCCTTCTTCCCTCTAGCTTTTTATTGAACTGCCGTACCACTGTGTGTGTGTGTGTGTATGTGCGCCCGCGCATGTGGTGCAAGTTTCACGTGTAGGTGTATATAGGAGGGCTTTGCTCTCTGTCTCTCGATTTTCGCGAGGCTTTGCGGCAGGATGTGTGCGCTTTGTTCCGGCACGATTGGGACGTTTGATCTTTGTCGCAAGTGAGGGAAGTGGTGCTGCTGGCTTTTTTGTGGGCTTTCGACTGAAGTGATTTGTATTTGTTTGTAGGATGTTATTCACAAAATGAGATATATACATAGAGTTATTTCATTTGTTTGTTAACTGAATTGTTCATAAACTAACAGTTTTTACCATAACAAGTGATCAAAAATTAAAGTAGATCATTAATATAGATCACGTTATAAGTCAATGAAAATTAATTAAACATAAAACGTCGACTGTATAATTAATTTTCCGCTGAGTAATACGTTTATTTTTCTATTGAAAGTTTACGTAATTACCGTATATACAGAAAGAAAATCAATTCGACATAATTAGTTTATTCAGTGGTACTTTGTTAAATTATACTGATCTGCCTGTCGCTAATAGCATTGCACTTCGGTCGTCATGTAAACATTCGGATTTTGGCCCGTTCGTCTAATTAATCACGTCGTCCTTTGCCAAAATGCACCTTCAAACCAAGAGTGCAATGTCATTAACTTTATGAGGTCGATCCTAAAACTGTTGACTTCTCATTTCAGCGTATATTGAGTCTAATTTCATAATTACCGCGGAAAACGTCTGCTCTTTCTACATTAGACATTTAGCTTTTAATGTTGGAACATTATTGTTATCTTTTACAACTATTTTAATTTGGCTTTAAATTTAAAGCAACACCGTTCTGCTTTACAATATAAGCACAAGAAACTTTTATCGCCCGTACTACACAAAATACATTAAAGCACTATTTAGGCAATAATACCAAAATCCAATTAATTTTGATCATTAACATTTTTTCTTACGTTCGTTTTACGAATGAAAAACAAAATGCTTTCCTCGTACATTCCTTTAGAAACTAACGCAACGGAGGTCGTCAGCCCTTATTACCATACTTGCGTTGTGTAGCACCAGCGTGGAGCGTCTTTATGTCCCAGTGGGCATTCATTGCGCACCTGTCAGCGCACAGAGCCGCGCGTACGCGTCGGGGCTATTTACCGGTCCACGTGCCATTCCCGTCCTAAATAGTTAAATACCGCATTCTCCTAGGGCCCGGCTAAAGTGTCTATGTCTCTCTCCTTCTCTCTCTCTTGTCCGCCCACCCTCGCGTCTCTCAACTGACCGGCGCAAAATACCGAGCATCAAATGCACCTATATAGAGCCGGCTACTGTAACGACGGACCGTTAAGTGCGATGTTGCATAGATTAACGAGTTTGAAATTCGAAGAAAGTCCGTTAGATTTTCGTAAGAATTTAATTTAAAATATGTGTATTTTAATATAAGATACATTATGAAAAGAAAGCATGAAACGAAAAGCTCTTGGAGCTTTTCAAACTGGATCTTCAGTTGGTACTTGGTACCCCTTTACCAAGAACCGATGATATAATATCTTTTCTGTTAATATAAATATAAATAAATAGAATACAAAAATAATAATCTAATTTGTATTTCTTTCCCTTATCCCCCAAAATGAGCATTAACTAGTATTTTGTTTTCGATATCAAAATAAGAAATTTGGATTAAATTACGAATTAACGCGGTCAAGTAGTAACAGACAATAATACTTTCATTGCGAACGTTATTTGGTCGAGTGTGCATCGATAAACCGGCAACTTTTGTTCATTCATTTCGGTGTTAATTATGGTAAACTCACGTACAACGTGGCTTTACAAACATTATCAGAGCAGTATCATTTCCAGGGGAAATCCTCGGAAAAGACGTCGTCTCATTAACATCCTGTTTACATCGACTCCAACGCGAATCCGCAACTAATGCGATTTAATGCGCACGCCTCTCTCGCCTGCATACCATTCGCTCGAGCTTTCGCATAGAAGAGAGAGACAGAGAGAGAGAGAGAATTTCAAATGCACGCCGCTTAATTCTGCATGTTTTGTTTGGGGATATAACGCGAGTTGTGCGCGTCTTTGCCTAGCACGAGCGCCTGTGAAGAGGGTCTGAAGGTACGTGTATATATATATATATATATATATATATATATATATATATATATACACACACGTACCTTCGCTATATATATAGCCACTGATATCTCCCACGCCATTGTTCATTCGCGCGCGATAAAGTGGAGCGTTAAATTAACTCGCCCTCGTGCGTTTGTTTTATGAAAATTTCATTGTTTTAAAATTAGAAGCAGGTTAGCGGGGGTTGAGATTGAAACAATAAAGTGCAAATAGAGAGGCTTTTGATAGTAGGGCCAGCGCAAGTTAGCTGGGAGCACTGAGTCTCTTTTTAAATAGTATTGCGGTCGAGTTTAACGTTGAAATTAAAATGAATAAGTTATTAGTTTGTACGCAGCTGATTTAAAATATAAATGTGAGAGCTAACAGTAAAAGAAGCTTTCGACTAAATTGAATATTTCACATAATTGAAAAACTTATGCTTGGTACAGATGTTTTATTTTTCTTATCGTATTGAAAATGTTGATTACTTTCTCTTTCCATGCATTTGTAATGGAAACTTCTCCTACTTTCTTTCATAAAACGTTTCATTTCGACGGGAATCCAAAGCGCACGCGACATTACGAACTACAAGAAAAAGAATTCAAAGCTAATAAAAGCAGTGTCACGATCCGACATGTGATATCAAGATGAATAATGAGATTTTCGTTTGAGAAAAGCGTAGCAAAGAGTTCAATGTCACGTCTGATATGGGGCAATAAAAATTTAATCTCGTGCCTCGTAACATTAAAAAAACCAATCGATCTGAAATTACTAGCGTTTTTAAAGTAAAATAAAATCCATCGGAAAAGAAAAAAATAGAAAAAAAAACTTTTCTTTCATTTAACAAAGCAAAATTTATTAGTTAAATATGACAATATAGTATATTACGATACACGTAGCCAAGCTTTTTCACGTGCGTCAGACCACTCACTTTTGGCACAGCATTTGTCCCACTATTACTATATTTTCACGGCATCAGATTTGACTCTACTTTCAGCCCAACGTATATGTGCAAATCTCACAAACGTTGCGAAAACTTCGAAAAATGGACCGAAAAATTTTTTTTCGACGACACCTTCCAAATTAGGTTTTTCTTGTTGGTTAGGGTGGCTAGAAAAGATATCTGTTGTTGAACAAAGTTCATCAAAGGGTATCATTTTTCTGGAGCCAATAATCAATTGTTTAAAAATGATTCAAAGTAGCTCTAGTTCAGTTCTAAATTATTCCACCAAAAATAACTTAATATGAAATTTGGAAAAGAGAAAATAAAACTAAAGAGTGAATACTTTCCAAATCTTTTTTCATAATTAAAAAATATCGATCCCTTTAAAAGTTACGTGAGTTTGAAGTTGAGCTTAAAATACACAAATATTCACGAAAACGGTGTGAAGCGGTCAACAATGGTCCCAGCCATTGACCACGTGTATTTTAGGCTCAACTTCAAACTCACGTAACTTTTGAAGGATTCAACATTTTTAATTTTTTAATTTTAATTTTAATTTTAATTTTAATTTTTTTTTTAATTTTATTTTCTTTTTCCAAATTTTGTTTTAAGTTATTTTTGGTAGAATAATTTAGAACTAAACTAGAGCTATTTATAATAATTTTTAAACAATTGATTATTGGTCCCAGAAAAATGATACCTTTTGATGGACTTTGTTCAACAACAGATATCTTGTCTAGACACCCTAACCAACAAGAGAAACCTAATTTAGGTGTCGCCGAAAAAAAAGATTTTGGATCTATTTGTCGAAGATTTTCGCAGCGTTTGTGAGATTTGCAGATATACGTATCAAGTCACCTAAAGTGCCAAATTCTATTTAGATAACTTTCCGAAAAATATAGAAGAAGCGTAAATATTATTGGTATTTGTTTTTATTTACCTTGGGGAAAGATGCATGATACCTCGACAGTTTTCGAAACGCACGGACGTCATGTGTTTGTGGATAAATGACTGATCGTATGCGGAATCTGAAACAAATTAATTAACAATTATTTAACAATAACAGCAATATTAGGCGTGTATGAGTACTTGACTTGATGAGTTTTAACTGTATCGAACTATTTTTTCAAATTCAAAACTTTTAAACTTGATGGAACTACTGGATTAGCATCAAAGTGATCGAATCAAATCGGATTTTTCTATTTATGTTTTGTTTTCGTCATATATTCATATACTGTAAACTTTTTTATTTGTCAATTGTAATAGAAAAATTAATGGATCTCTAAACCTTCATTTAATAAACCACCTAAAAATTTTAATAATCATGATAAGTTTGAGTAGTTCAATGTTTTCGAGTATTAAAGCCGAATAATTTGAATTTAAAAAAAAATAAAAAGATGACATAAATAAATAAAAAGAACTTTTTAATTTGTAAATAGTTCGATTAAGTTATTATTATTTTGATGTTACAAAATAATATTGTAAATCGGTTTATTTTGAATTTTAGTTATTTTTTTACCTAGCGGGCCAAAAGTACCACTTTTACTCCCGGCGCCCAATCGTAAAAATTGTACTTTTGGCCTTGCTAGGCAAAAAAGTCGTATATGCACCACGGGAACAAAGAATGATTCAGATCGCATGTTTATCACATATGATAATTTACATGCGATCTGAGACATTCTTTACTTTTACTCCCTAGGTGCATAATATACTATTACAAAAAGTTAAAAAGAGTTATAATGCTGTCTCAGGCTTGATTTTCAAGCTACCGACCGCGTGCACGGATATTATCTTCATATTACTTGCGGACGTTCTGGTCGGTTGAGCCAGTCTTTTGATTGTTCTTTTACTACTTCCCCTTTCCCCTCGACCTCCCTCAACCTCCCCGACTTTCCCTAGTCAAAATAGTGTTAAATAAAAAAGTTACCTAAATTAAAAAAAAAACATAGTTGAAATGTGATTTATTCATTTAAAATGATAGAGATAGTCAGTATATGATAATGAAAGTGTATTTAACATGATTAAAATAACTTTTTTTAACAATATGTCGACATTTTAGAAACAGCACAAACCATTATTGATAACTGATCTTAATCTTTTTTGTTTCTTAATAGATTTTAATTTTCAAGGTCTCATTTTGTTCCTTAAGTAATTTCATGGGGACTTACCTATCGAAAAATTTAAAAGTATTCAAAACCCAGAAAGTTATAGCCAATTGAAAAATAATTACTTTCATAATCTCGTTCATGATATATAAACAATTGACTATAACTTTCTGGGTTTTGAATACTTTTAAACTTTTCGTTGGGTAAGTCGCCATGAAATTACTTAAGAAACAAAATGAGACCTCGAAAATTAAAATCGATTAGGAAACAAAAAAGATTAAGATCAGTTATCAATAATGGTTTGTGCTGTTTCTAAAATGTCGACATATTGTTAAAAAAAGTTATTTTAATCATGTTAAATACACTTTCACTATAATATATACTGACTATCTCTATCATTTTAAATGAATAAATCACATTTCAACTATTTTTTTTTTTTAAATTAGATAACTTTTTTTATTTAACATAGCATCCAACATTTGGTTTACTCGACCATTTTTTGTTAATCAATGAGGATTTATCACATAACGTTTCTTACTCAATTTTTTCAATTGTTGTCTAGCTGTTCCGAGGCATCACTATCCGACAGTCTTACGTGGAATATTCTCGCGATCATTTGCAAAACATCTGTTTGGTCACGAGATGATCTGCCACTATCGTAACGACTACTGTTATCATTTTCGCGCCCCGAAGCTTGAGACCGGAATCCCAATCCGGAATCACCGTCCACTTCTAGACCCTCAAAGATTTCGTCAAAAGAGTCAGGTGCAGTAAAATAAAATACATAACCATCTTCTGGCATCCGGTTGTCAAGAATCTCGGGAGGTACAGCGACTCTCCCAGAAAGAGTGCCATCAGGAGCAACATTAACATCTGTATAATGTTCATTCAATAACCTTACCAGCACGGAATTGATAAACATTACAGCTGGTACATATCGTGGAGAATCAGAGTCTTCTTCTTCTTCATTCGATGTCGATTCGACATCTGAAGACTCTTTGCTTAAGTGTCCTTCTTCACTAACGTCTTCCTCATTGTCTGCATCTAAATTAACTAAATCTTCCTAAAACAAATATCAACATTTATAATCTTGTATTAAATTTATTTAATCGCTGTATCAATAATAGCCCTCTTTTGTCAGGATGTCAGCGTACTTTCTTATCTTCGTGGTTTTTGCTCTTTCGAAATCCGACTGATCCGAACCGAAAATTTTACGGTCTTAAGCTAAAAAGCAGAAATTACTACATTTTGATACAATGCATGCATTTTGCTCTGCTCAAGCAACAACCTATACTGCAATCAAATAAGCATAAAAAGCCTTTTTCCGTGCACATCAAATAAGCACAAAAGCATGTTTCACCCGCTGTATTAAAAAAAGTTATTCTTGTTTGGAATTTAAAAAGTTTCTATTTTGCTCTTAAGTAAACTGGTTAAGCGGGTAGCGCTTTTCTACTTGATCGCAATTACTATAAACCATTAGTACTTGTCATAATATTTGAACTTCGTATACACTGAGAAAAAAGTATACCAAAAATTATTAAATATTTTGTAAAATTCAAATTTTATTTAAATTAAGTTATTTAAATTTTATTATTAAGTAAACTATATTGTCTCGTAAAGCCATCACAGACTGTAAAACACTAAAAAATTGCCATAATTTATATCAAATGTTGCTAGAATTATCATAAAATTTACTATAATATATTGTAAAATTTAATAGAAAATATGATAATTTTTTTGGTCCTTACAGTCTGCGGTGGCTTTACGAGACATTATGGTAATTTTTACTAAACTTTTTTTTCAGTGTATCCAAATAAAACTACACTAAAAGAAAATTTTATACAAAAATATTTAGTAGTATCAAATAAATATTTATTTGAATAGCAATATTTTCTTAAAACAAATAAATATTTATTTTCCACTATTAATTCTAGTGCTAAAGTAGTAGGGTAGACGCCCCTATTAGTGTGCCATGAAGAAAACACATGAAATCCAACATAAAGTTGAAAGCAATAGAATTTATATTTTTTTAATTTAAAGTTTAATTTTAGTTTAAGACCCCCCATTTGTGTGCCTGTTCTTATGTGTGTGTCCGAATAGGTCTAAAATAAACCAATACGAAACGTATTAAAACATTTATATACCGTATTAATGGCTAAAATAGAATTACCGCCCAAATATTTATATTCGAACACTGAATATAATCGATCACTAATATAATAAAATTCTCACCCCGATCGGGCACGGTTGAATAGCGTCTCGCGTTCGACATCTCGAATTTTCTCCGTCGTCAATTATTTTTATTATCTATAACACGAATACGCGATTAGACTGCGTCCTAAGAAAACGGACTTTAGTCTCTAAAGTGGAATCAGTAAAAATTTACTCACGTCTAAGAAAAGTTCGCAGCACGCCGGGTGAGCCGATCAGCATCGCCTCGCAGTCTCGCCAGAAAATGGAACGAATTCGACGATCGCGAGTATTTATCGAAGCCATAACATCGCGGACCCACCCGATCGCCGCGGAAACCTACTTACTTTCGCGCGTTAATTACAATCCATTACAATCATCTCCCTTAAAATGACGAGCCGTCACGATCGACACGTTTTAATATCATCAACAAAAACGAGTGATTACCATAGCACGCGCTGCCTATTGACCTCAAAAAAAAGCAACTGTCATCGATTGCGTACGCACATCAAATAGAAGTTGTACTTGATTACGGTCAGCGGCTTAACTTATGTCTATGTACATTGGATAATCTACACTGTAAGAAAACTTCCATATATATAGATATACAATGTGTACATTTGGAAACTCAAAATGTAAACACAGTA
>JAWWEQ010050027.1:0-12350 GCA_035583055.1 Torymus tubicola
AAAAATAGATATCGATCTCGGGTAAAGTGGAGCATATTCTACAGATATTTTCCTATAAAAATGGAAAATAAAAAAAAAAATCGATTTTTTGAAGAAAAAAAGGTGTCTAGCATCCTTAAACAATACATAGACTTGAATAGCGCGAAAAGAAAGGAAGCCAAGAACGAGTTTGAAAAAATGTTATTTAAACTGTTCAACAACGCTGTTTATGGCAAGACGATGGAGAACGGAAGAAAACGTGCCGATATGAAGCTAGTCACTAAGTGGAAAGGACGCTACGGGGCTGAAGCGCTCATTTCAAAACCAAATTTTCACAGTAGTGATATTTTTAGTGAAGACCTCGTAGCTGTTCAACTTCTACGTACTGAGATCTCCATAAGGAAGCCAATTTATATCGAATTGTCAGTGTTGGACCTGTCTAAGAGATTAGTCTACAGATTCCACTATGACTACATGCGCAATCGCGTTGGAGACCAAGGCAAGCTGTTATACACCGACACGGATAGTCTGGTATACGAGGTGACAGGTGTCGACATGTACAACGTGATGCGATAGGATCTTCAAGATTTCGACACTTCAGAGTATCCGGAAATCAACCCCTTCAACATGCCGCGAGCCAATAAGAAAAAAGTTGGCTTGATAAAGGACGAATGCAACGGGGAGATTATGTTGGAATTTGTTGGGCTCAAAAACAAGATTTACAGCGCCAACGTGCAGAACCAAAAACCTATAAAGAAGGCCAAGGGTGTCAAGAGTTCTGTATTGAAAGCTACCATCACATTTGACGATTACATCAAATGTCTTCATGAGAATGTCACCGTTACTCGAGAGCAACAAAACATTCGATCTCAGTATCACAATCTTCACACCGACAAGGAAAAGAAGATTGCTCTGTGTGTTCATGATGACAAATGCTATCTGCAGCCCGGTACTACAGACACACTGCCTTGGGGTCATCTCAATTCTCGCAGCTCAGCAGCAAGACATCTCGCTTCTCGCAGCTCAGCAGCCACTTCTAGCCGCTCGACACTTGCTCCACAAGTGGTCCTGTGAAAAAACACTTGACGAATTAGTCAATAAAAAACCGAGAGAACTCTAAGGTTAGAATCTGAAATTGAGTGTTTCATTAATTATTCAAAAAAAATTTAATCAACTCAATTGAATATGTTACAGATGGATCTTTTACAATTAAACGCTATCGCCTGTGGAGGATTTCACCCTACGAAAAAACTCGCTAAACTATCTCATAGAAGACGAGAAGTTCTTCTTGAATTTATATGGGGAGCCCAGAGTTTTCGGATCATGGATTTGGCTCAGACAGGGATAAACCAACTTGTTTTGTCACAAAATGAAGGAAAACCATGGACATTTTGTCAAATGGGCCTTAAATATTCAATAGTTATGGTGTGAAGATCCATTTTTGCAATATTTTGTTACTTTTGTATATATATGGTTTGTTTGATCATCAGTCCCTCTTTACGTATCACCTCCACATTGGTACTAACTTTGTTCTTGAAAATGATATTTTAGTATATGTAATATAACCTGGTATCTTAAACACCTGATTATTTTCATATTTTTAGTAACACAAGAGTTTTGGACTTGACGGTTCAAACACTTAAAACTCTGAGAATCTATAAGTACCAAAAACTTCCATCCAATTTTAATATTTAAAAGTTTCTTTAATTTCTTAAAAATAAAACAAAAGCATTGAATCATTTTATATGTATTTTTGTTCAATGCTTGATACTTATCTGTGATTCTAATTCCATAAATTTGTGCAAAATATTATTTTGCAATTGTAAAAGTACTTTATTTTGTATTTATACTAGCAACTTTGATCTTATTTTAATAGAATAATAGTTATTTTTATATAGTTATATTTTCCGGTAAGCAAGTTCCCTAAATATACACCAGTTCAAAACTTCACACTTTACCTTTTTCAGTAATATTTACATGAAATATAATAACTTCCGGAAACTACCGGATGAAATATTCCGATTTAAGTACATTTGATATTTGCAAATAGGATTTAATGATTTTTTCTGACTAGGGTATGCTATATTTATAGCAAAATTATCGAAGCCCTTGTGAAATCTACCATCACTTATTCCCCTATCTTTATCGACTACTAAAAAATCGTACTTGTCATCTCCCCAACATAAGTCATATCGGTATTTAGATGGTCGTCGTAGATATGCTTTAGATTTACATCATCTTGTCTAAAAATAGCAAGTAAGTTTACATTATCTCTGATAAGATGTTTCGGAACGTGAGCATACGTTTGACACAGATCAACCTTTTTATGTCTGCCCATGCAGACTCTAACAGTATCTTGTTTCTCACAAGCAATATCGTTAAATATCATAATAGAGTTTGGAAGTGCATGATCAGGGTCGACAACTGCATCATGCTCACTGAATGGAAAATATTGTACGTCTTCTATAGGTTCCAAAATTTCGTTTAAAAATTTATACTTCAGTTGATTTAAAGACTTTGAATAGACATATACGTTTGCAAATCTTACATCATTAGGATGGGTTATAAAAGCAAGTAAACTGTTTGTTTTTCCACAGTTTGACGGACCGCAGAAGACGGCTCGTATACTGTCGGGAAGTATATCACCGTGTTGCTTCGTTCTTTTATCATGTTCTACGACTGCGTCAAAATTTTCAATTGGAAGTTTTACCAAGTGCTCTTTAAAGTCCATGATGTTCACTCTATGACATCCAAATTACGACAGATTACTACGAGTATAAATAGTAGCCATATATAGCTTCCACCATCAGTTGCCCGTTGGCTTTCAGAGAGTGATGTTCATGTGGACGTGGTTTAGTTAATAAAGTTATCAATAAACTTCCATTCGAACTTCTTATACCTGGTTATCAATACTGTGGTCCAGGAACAAAGTTAGCAAAACGGTTAGCTAGAGGAGATCTTGAAATCAATCCCTTAGACGCTGCTTGTAAAGAGCACAATATAGTTTACTCTAAAAATCGTGAAAACGTTCAAGTGAGAAACGACGCAGATAAAATTTTAGCTTAAAAAGCTTGGAATCGCGTAAAATCAAAAGAAGCTAGTTTTGGTGAAAAAACGGCTCCATACGCAATCACTAACACTATGAAATTAAAATCTAGACTTGGTATGGGTTTGAAAAAGCGAACTGAGAGATCGAAACAATCTAGAGTTGGTAAGGGTTTGAAAAGAAAGTTCCATTAAAAAGCATAGCCAAAGCTGCTGTATTTAAATCAGCACCTAGTAAATGTGCCCTCAAAGTAATTCGATTAGCTTTGAAAAAAGCCCGTAAAGCTATCAAAGAAGCCATTAAAAAAAAAAAGTTCGACGAAATAAAATTACCTGACCATGCACTTACAAAAGTTCACATATTAAAAAATGCAAAGCCCTTGAAAATATCTAATTTTTGAGGTGTGCTTATAAGAAATGCATTACTCGCTTCTGGCCCACACTATTATGAATCAGCTATAATTAATCTAGATGGCGCTAGCGGCCCTGGAACACACTGGGTTGCATATTGAAAAAGGGATAAAAATGTTGTATATTTTGATAGCTTTGGTAATCTCCGACCACCGGTAGATTTAATATTATATCTCGAGGTTGACGAAGTTAAATATAATTATGAAAGGTACCAAGATTTTAACTCATACAATTGCGGACATCTCTGTCTAAAATTTTTGTGTGAGGCTATATAAAGAGAGATAAATAGTGACAATGCGTCATTTTGATTGAAGCGGTCATGGAAGATTCATTAACTCTAACGCTTTCCGGTAAATCATCCGTACTAGAAGGACAATATTTTCCACGAATCGAGCTATCGTCAAACAAAAATTACGTTTTAGTGCTTGTAGAATTGTTGACATTTAATTCAATCCCCAATATAGATAATAACAACAATAAGTTTTACGTAGGTGTCAGAGTTTTGACTTTACCAGTAGGAAGCTACGAAATTGAGGATATAGATAAATTCCTTCGTAAAAAATTAGAACACGACGATATTACTTTCAATTTGAAACGAAACAATAATACTCTTCGCTGCACAATAAAGTGTAGTTTGCCTATAAATTTTCGACCCGAAAATTCTCTTCGTTCTCTACTACGATTCACTAAACGTCTTCTTGAACCGAATGTTCCTCATAATTCTGACTTAGCCGTTACAATTTTGAAAGTAAATGCTTTGAGAGTCGAGTGTAATATCACGTCAGGAGCCTACATAAACAGAGAAAAAGTACATACCATTCACGAATTCTTTCCTGCAGTTCCTCCAGAGTATAAAATTATTGAAGTTCCCTCGGATGTCATTTACCTTCTGATTACTGTAAAGTATATAGATCATTTGCAAGTGCGCATAATCGACCAATACGGAGACTTACTAAATTTCCGAGGAGAAGTTATAATTATAAGACTATATCTCAAACAGTCGTAATGGGAATTATTTACAATAAAAAGTATATAAGCAAAGAAATATGTCCACCATCCATGAGTCATCGACGAACATCGAAAGCGATAACACGTCCGAACATACGATTCCTAAAAAGTCTAGCTTAGAAGTAGTACTTGATGGATAATAACATTTACATTCTTTTGCTGCTTTCAACGAAATGGAAGAAGTACTAAGCATCCAAGCACCTGTTGCTTTTGATGAATCCGTAGCACATTACGAGGTTCAAGCGCATCAACCGTACACATCAACATTTAACAACAGGGATGAAATACGTACCGGGAATGCTACTCAAGTATATCTATTCAACATCAAGATTTGTATCTCTTGCCTGACATACTACATCCAGGCACTTACATGCACGTCTTCTATTATATTAATATATGAATATCCGAGCCTCCGGGTTCCGGTCTTTCCCCAATGGGCCTTTTTACATATACTCACCTACATACATTCGCGGACCCACTTTCACATCTTCCATTATACTAATATTTCAAAGCTTTGGCGTCCAAAGCCAAAGCGTCCTTTTTAGATATGTTCATCAACAGACATCCACGCACCCATAGTCACGCCTACTATTATATTAATATATGAAATTGCACGTCTCCGTATTCCGGTCTTTGCCCAATGGTTCGTTGTTACATATGCTCACCAACATACATCCACGCACCCTCATTCACATCTTCTATTGTATTAATATTTGAAAGCTACGGATATCCGGCCCCGGTCTTTAGCAATGGGTCGTTATTCCTTAAAGGGCACCAACACACTTTCACGCATCCACATTCACATCTTCTATTATAGTAATATTTTAAATCGCCGGGTTTCCCGGTTTTCGGGTTCCGCTCTCTTCCCAATGGGCCCTTTTTACATGTGCTAACCAACAGGCTTACACGCACCCTCATTCACGTCTTCTATTATATTAATATTTGAATTTTCCGAGTCTCCGGGTTCCGATCGTTTTCCAATGGTATGTTTTTTCATATGCTTACCAATGCACATCCACGCACCCACATTCACGTCTTCTATTGTATTAATATTTGAAATATCCGAGCCACCGGATTCCGGTCTTTCCACAATGTTCCTTTTTACATATAATCACTTACACAAGTAGTTATAGGGTCACTATGGAGCGTCAAAACAAGACCTCCGGTGACCCCGGAGTCATGCCTGGCGCCACATAGTGACCCTGACAACTGCCGACACTGCATATATGTCTCTCTCTCTTTCAATCTCACTCTCTCTCCTCCCTCACCTCTCTCCCTTTCGCTATATACGGCAAATTCCCTTACATAAAAATTTTTTAGATTTATGGGATTTTTATGGGTTTTCGAGATTTTAACAGATTCCGAAAGTTAATGACACGTGATTCACGAACCATGTGCCATTAGCTTCCAAAATCCGCAAAAATATCGAAAACCCCATAAAAACCCCATGGATTTGAAAATTGTTAATATAGGTATACTTGTCATGGTACAGAGAGGTTATACACAAAAGTTGTATAAAACGTCAAAAAAACACCATAGACCTTCCACAAGACCATATATTCGTCAATTACGGACCACTAGCTAATAAATTTGATAATATATCGAGCAACCCATAAGGAGTCCATTTTCTTAAAAAATAAAATACTTTGTAAAATAATCTTGCGCGCTCTCTCTCTCTCTCTCTCTCTCTCTCTCAAAAATAAAATATTATTATTCTTAATTACTTATTTATTTTACTAGTCCGAATATGTACATACAAAAATATTACAATTTAGGATTGAATCAAATGAAAAAAGAAATGTATTGTCTTACTTTTTCATCATATCAGGAACCTCCTTTGCCATCGTTCCTCGTCGAACATATCGTTGTTTCTCGATAATAAATTACGACAAAAAGTGGACGTCGACAATTGTATTTGACAGCGATGCCTGCACACCGTTCCTTCCAATTCAATGAATCGGCTTCCACGTTGTATCGCTCTAAAATAAATTCGAGTCCAACACGAGACCAGCTGTAAAAGCGGTAATAGTCTTTCCAGATCAAAAACTGCACAGCTACATTAACAAAGCGGAAAACATCTCTAATTGGGTAACCAACCCGCTGACGACCCTGTAGAAGCAATTCTATTCGAGTGTTTAGCACCGGTTGACGTGCTTCCTCCTGGGGTTGAGCTGATGACACCCCAAAATCATCATGAATATATTCCACCTCTGGGGGTGGGAACATTTCACTTATACAACACAACACTTTTACTTTTTGCCCGACGCGAGAACGAATCCTTCAGTCTCGATTGAAGGATGCGAAGACACTGACAATTGTGCAACTGTAAAAATATATAATTAACACGGTATGATGCCATATTGTGCACATACAGCTTAAAATTTCTAACGAAGTATTTTATTTCTTGAAAGACACGTGTTTATGTATTAGCACGACGTAATTTCTATACCGCTATTAGCATGTAAAAAACACCGGAAGCTGATACAGCTTGGCGGATGTAAGCGATCTCATGAAAAATGAAATCACCCGAGGGGGTCAAATTGTACAGCATAAGGAAACATGATTTGTTGACACGAGCAATCCGTAAACGGCATGATAACCAGTACAATGTATACGTATGGGTTTCAAGTACCTGAGCAAATCAGCGGAAATAACATATCTGATGGAAAGAGACTCATATTCCTTCGTGCATCTTTACCATATAAAAAAATTAGCTGATTTGCAACGGCAGACGTATGGCTTGAATGGCTCATCAAACGTAGTAGGGGAGGGGATCTTGCAAAGCAATTTAGATCACCACCCCCGCTATTATTGAAGACAATTTTATTCATATAGTTGAGAGCGCGGACAGTGCTTTTGAGTCTATAGACATGGAGAGTATTACAAAAAATCATATTCTTAGCCTACTGGCTTGTCTATTAAGAATATGTATAGAACAAGAACAAATGATTCGCTCAATCTGTCAAAATATGAAAAGAAGTCGTTTAAATATTTTATCAAAAAAATTTTATTAAGAAAACTCAACAGTGTTTTATTACACACAAGTTTAATGTAGACACTACATTATCTATTTAAACGCGGCTTGTTTGATAATAGCTATATTCTATCTCTCGTTGTGAGTATAATTAAGCGCAGAAATCTCCAATCAAACCCGGAAGCGCAGGATATAATGTCTCATCACGGTAAGTAAATTTTAATTTTTTCTAATTTATTTATTAAGATATTTCGGTTATTTTTGAACTGGAGGTATATCTCACCCTCCTTACCCGGATGAAGCGAGAAAAAAATCCAATATTTCCAAAATTACAGGATTTTAAATTTTGGTGATTTCTCGTATGAATCACCAAGTAGATAAGACCAAGTCACTGTTCCACTCTCATTATCTTTATCTCGCTGTGACGTCATTTACAATTTTTTATTTTTCCTAATTTTAACTTTATTCTAATTCTGACACCGAATATCGATTCCTCGCTTCGAGTAATGTAATGTGTCAAAAAATCAATCGGTTATCTCTAATAGAACGGAAGTTGAAATTGTAAAAAATAATAACTTTTTTATTTATTAAGATATTCCGGTGATTTTTGAACTGATTGAACTCTAATAGATAAGATTTTATTACGCAATCGTAACTTCGTTTTTTAAAAAGTTTTGCAGCAAATCACTTTGATGCCCATGATATTAATAATCAGGGGACGTCTTCGACTATGCAAGGTACAATATTAAATGAGGAATCGGATTCATCGCCGTCGTCATCGTCATCATCGTCATCATCATCATCATCATCGTCGTCATCGTCAAGACGGCATAGTACATGTAACATATACTATAATTCACCCGATTGATCGAATGTGAAAGTTTAAATATCATGTATAATGTATATTTTTCCTTACAGCCTACTCTTTACAGGATGGTCAAAGAGGTGGAGAAGGGACAGGAGAAACGAGTAGAGATATAAGGGCATATAATATCCAGCATTTTTCACCAGATAATAGTAGAAAGTGAATCTTCTAGAATGTATCGAAGATTCGGGATAGAGGGTATCGAGATTAGAGGTAGAATACCCAACCCCCCCGACGGTGTACATATTTTTGGATGGTTATAGGGTTGCATTAATCGGTTACATAACTGTCTTTCTGACGGACGGGATCTGACAGACTTTATTGGTTTAACGATAGAATCCGATTATTTTACACAAGGGGGTTTGTGGCTATCTTTTCGACCTATTCAAAATTTCGATGTTGATGAATTGTGGCGAATGATATTTAATGCTGCTTAGAGCGCCAATGATTTCAATATTGATAATTCTTTATTAATTAAGTGTTCTATAGTAAGTGGTGTGCGAGGTGAGGGACGTGTACGTTTAACCGAAGAGTATGTCAATAAACGATCATTTCTGAAAATTTTTAATGACGATAATTTATGTTTACCGAGGGCTCTTGTCACTGCAACTGCACATAGCGTTAGAGGTCAGATAAGATCGGGTGATTTACATGAATATTGGAACAAAATTCTACAATCTAATAGTGGTTTACAAAAAAAACGAAACTTTAAGTCTAATTAATATGGCTCAAGTAACAATACCTACAGGCGCATGTGGAATAGAGGAAATACATCAATTTCAAATGTTTTTTGCTAATCGGGGTATAGCAATAGTAGTATACTCTTTCCAGACCTTTGGTACAGGTGCTTTACCTTTATACAACAGTACAAAATTTGTGATTGAAATTTATAAAAACGTACTTCATACCCTACGCATAATGTATTATGACAATTCAAGACATTATGAGCCGATTTTGAATTTAGTCGGAGCATCCGCAAGCTGCGGCTATTGTATACCATGTAATAAAAGTTACAAACGTGTAGAAGATCATAGGTGTTCTAACCGATGTTATAAATATTTACAATCTCCTGTATGTAATGTCACCGAAAAACAAAAGAAATGTGAAAATTGTTTCAGATATTTTTTCGGTACACCTGTTTTGAAAATCATTTAAAGATAGGTTCCTTCAACAAAACGAGAACATCTGTATGTGAGAAAATTAAAATTTGTCAAACTTGCTTTAAGACTGTACGAACTTTTAATCAATTCGAGTAACACGAATATGGAAAATCGTATTGTGATATTTGTAACGAAATTTTACCAATCGGGCATTTCTGCTATATAAAACCAATTAAATATAAAAACGGTAATTCACGCACATTATTTTTATTTTACGACTTTGAAACCCAACAATCAACTTCTGTATTGGGGGACGATAACAAAAAAGTACATGCACCAAATTTATGTGTAGCGCAACAAGTTTGTACTTTTTGTATCAATGATACTGATATTTCGAATAATTGCGGATATTGTGGAATACGTGAATATGTGTTTGATATAGATCCCGTGAAACAGATAGTAGAATTAGCACTGGCGCGGAAAAAAAATTTTAAGAAAACAATCTGTATAGCACATAATTCGCACAGGATTCGACGCTCAATTTATATTTAAATATCTCGTTGAAAAACACAGGGGGCGCGTTAAACCGGCAATAATTTTAAACGATACTAAAATCATTATGATGGAGTATTTAAATGTAAAATTTATTGATAGCTTAAATTATTTCCATATGCCTTTCAGCAAACTCCCAAACCCTTATGGGTTATCAAATCTTGAGAAAGGTACATTCTCGCACTTATTTAATACTTCCGAAAATCAGTCTTACGTCGGACCTCTACCACCTATAGAAATGTACCCGCTAATAGTATGGCTGCAGGTAATAGATCCGCATTTCTCGTATGGTACAATGAACAAATCAGTATTGGATATGTTTTTAATTTTTAAGAAGAAATTGTGAAGCAGGATGTAAACATACTAAGACAAACTTGTTTAAATTTCCGATCGAATGTCATGAAATTTAATGTGGATCCATTCGTTGAATGTGTCACAATAGCATCGTCACGTTTACGCGTTTTTCGAAAAAATTTTTTAAAAAAGGATCAAATAGGTATAGTTTCAGTAAGAGGGTACCGAGTAGTAGATAATCAGTCCGTTAAAGAGGTTCGATGATTGTATTGGATAGAGCAAGTTTTAAATAGACACATTGTACATGCGGGTCGGTGCCGTGAAAAAATACTCGTAGAGGGTATCCGTGTCGACGGCTTTTGCGAACCACGAGATAATGAAAATCATCGAGGAATCGTTCTTCAATATCATGGTTGCTTTTGGCATGGTTGTCCTCGTTCCTGTAGAATAAATAGAGATAATGAAACCCTAATTCACAGTGAATCAATGGATGATAAATTTGAAGAAACTTGTTCTATCAGTGAAAAAATTAGGTCTAACAGATACAGATTAACCGAAATGTGGGAATGCGTGTTTGATCGAGAAATTTCACAAAGTATTGAATTAAAAACATTTTTAGATGTAAACGAGGCAGTAATCAAACGCAAGCCTTTAGACCCGCGCGATGCTTTCTTTGGAGGACGAACAGGTAATACTGTAAAACTTTACGAATGTAAAAATAACGAAAAATTAAATATGTTAACGTGTGTTTATTATACCGGTATATTTGTAAAACTGGAAAATATCCGGTAGGGCATCCTAGATTATTCATTACAGATGAATGCCGTGAATTCTTAGGTGAAAATGTAGACATTTCTAAAGTTAACGGTCTTATCATGTGTGATATTCTACCTCCTCGAAATATGTATTATCGGGTATTACCTATTCGAATGCATGGTAAATTAATTTTTCCTCTCTGCTGTACGTGTTGTGAACTAATGCTTCAAGAAGACTGCATGCATGAAAATCCGAAAGAACGAATTTTACGTGGAACATGGGTTTCTGAAGATATTAAGCGAGCTGTTGAATTTGGTTACAGAATTACAGCTGTACACGAAATTTGGCAATACGATATAACTCAGTGCAATCCAGACACACGAGATGGCGGTATATTTGCCGCTTCTATTCACGCATTTTTTAAACAAAAAACTGAAGCATCAGGATATCCAACGAACTGTATCACTGATGAAGATAAAGAGCAATATGGTTGTGAACTTGAAAGAGCCGAGGGTATACAATTAAAGAAAGTGTGACGTAGTGACTTGCTAATATTGGCCAAAACCTTTCTGATGACCTAGCCGTCACTCTATCACTACCTCTGCTCGACCAGAGACTCGTTCTCGATAAGGGGATTCAGAACTAGCAACACCCTCTCCTCACTGCAATCACTATCGTTGATACTCCCGACTTCAGTTATACCTAAATATGCACATACACGAAAGAAAAGAAGAGAATAGACAACACAGGACACGCGCACAACCACACTCGCAAATGAAACTGTTATAACATAGAATTAATTGTTGGTTTCTTTAACAATAATAATATATTCCATGAATTTTTAATATTAATCATTGGCCGGGAGTCCGCCTTCTTTTCCTCCTCCAGGTAGCTGAACCTGGAACACAAAGGATGCTCTAACCACTAATTTTCCCGAAATCCCCTCGATGGGATGACCAGAGTACCTATAAAAAAGAAAACTCGAGCTCGACCCACACTACGCACGCCTACTTCCACCACGACTATAATTCCTTCTACACTCTATCACTTACCCTGACTTCCAATTACTTGCACTAATTTACTAAAGTACTCTTTGTATTTCCTGATTACTACCTCGAAGGACGGTGAAAAGGAAAGTGAGCGATCATCGCGATCTTCCTTTGCTCATCACCTCCTATCATCATCGGTGATCGCAAGTCATCCTGCGATGCTCGCGCCACATCTAGTCTTGTAGTGCCCCTACAATTCTAATTAGGCTCGCGAGTCTACTTTCTTACTTACCCTGCTCCCCTTCGTTTAACATACTCCGCGCGGTCTCTCTTTTCTTCTCCGCGCGGGGGGGGGGGGGGGGGGGGGGGCGGGGGGG
>JAWWEQ010050028.1:0-12347 GCA_035583055.1 Torymus tubicola
GAAATGGATATGTAATAATGTATTTTCATAATTATCATACAAATAATATCTTTGGTATTTTTATACACTATATGAACTACTTATATATTTAGCTAATTCTCTTTTGTGAGTATTTAATATTAAGTTAGATTAAGTTAGTTTGTAAGTATTATCAGACCTATGTACAGGTAGCTTTTGACTACCTCTATAAGATGTGTTGCTGCTTTAGGCATATTTTGTACGTCTAAATGTCAGCGACCACATGTATTACGATTGTATTAATCTGAATTAAATAAATAAATAAATAAATGTTATCAATTTTTCTCCCAGTATATCCATAAATTCATGAACATTTACAGTTTTAGAAGCTATTGTACACCGATCTGTACGAAACCATGATTTATACTCTATTTGAAAAGTATAACTTTCATCAAAACATTCAAGCAAACTTTTACGTAAGGTGGACGTATTGGGGTAATCCAAATAGTCACCCAAATAGCATCTATCGTGGCATCATTACACATAATGGCTTCGATGCAATCGTGGTGGTTTTTAAGAGGCAATCTAGTATCTTTTGTTCACACGCTTAGTAAAACCAATATTAACGTGTTCATTTTCTTTTTTATATAAACTATACAGTTCATTTAAATTACCAAGCAGTAATCTTTTTTGAACATGTTCTCTTTTACCATTGCTCTGCTTAACAGATATGTAATCTTTAAACCTGGCATAATTCGGCTTACATCATCTTTTTCATAAAATGTTTTCACTGAATTTACAGTTTGAGTTGAAACTAGTTTGCCACTTTTATTGGCAGGTATTGAAAAAATTTCACTTTTAGCTACTAAATTTTTTGCTTTGCGTGATTCCTGTTTAGTGCAAGCGCATTCTTCCATTAAGTCCCTACCAGACCGGGCGCAAGAGTTAGTAACCGAATTCTCTCTTGCTTATTTGTTGATTCAGAAACTTTTTTCTTTATTTGGTCAAGAACTGCAACACCAGCTTTGTGATATTCATCGTTACACACTATTTTAGCTTTTTTAGCATGACTTGTAGGTAAACTTGATGTATTCTATATAAAAAATAGGAGATGGACTTGAGATTGTAACCTCTAATGATTGCGATTGGTCGATTTGAAATGAACATATAAAATTTGATTGGCCCACGATAGGGCACGTGCAGCGCGCACTAACACTGCTAGCGTTTGTAAATTTGGCGTTGACAGTATAAATTTTTTGCTTTTTCTGGTACTAAGGGATATGCGCTTCTTAAAACAGGTGGAAACTGGAAAGTCAATCCAATCTTTTATTTTATATGAAGGGTGATCATTATTATTTAAAGGATTTATGTATTTTAGTTTACAAGTTGAATCCATTTTAGTTGCTATAATAAACGAAAGAAATAACGAAACAAAGAGTTACCGATGATTTAATCATCAAATACGCGAAAAACTCTATGAAATCCAAGTTTGATTGTATTAACAGAAATTCAAAAAAATTTCGAAGAGGAATAGGATGAAAAGTCATTGCAATTATATACTTTTGACATGACGATTCACATACGAGTAAAAAATTCCGATATGAAAGCCACCTATCGAAAGAAAAATAAATCATATGGTACCGTGCAACGTCCCGCGCGACGTCCCGCGTGCAGGAGACTCGTTGCACTACTTTTTCGCGTTCGATTTCTCGATAAAACATCCTAAGGAAATTATGAAAAAAATCATTTCCTATGTAAGAAATGCTCAGGTTTCGACCGAAATGCTAAAAAAATATATTAAAAATATACTTTTTGAGATATAAGACGTTTTGTACTTTTTGAAGGTGAAAATGAAAAATTTGGAAAAAACAGCCTACACCATCGGAAAGCTGAGGAAAAAATTCGTCGGAAACGCTTATGAAACCATTTTTTTAGTTACATTTTAGTATCATAAACATAAGTTAGAAATAGCACGATTTGGTGCCCCCGCGCGGCACTGGGGCAGTTGACGTGAAGCGCCACATATGAAAATGAACCATATGAATTAAAAAAATTAAAAGTCCGATCAGGAGTTTCTCTACCAAAAAATCTTGCAATGATTAACGATCGTTTTCAGATCTAAAAAAAATTGATTCGTGTCATAATTTTTTTTAAAAAGTTATGAAAAAATATAGCTAAATTCTATGAAAAATTACAAGAAAAAAGTCTATGTAAGATATTTTGAAATTTTGCTTCGTTTTTGAGCTAAAAAATTCTTTAATATTGATAAAATTTGAGACGAATTTCATCTTTAAATTCAGAATTTTGATTAATTTTTATCTTGGAAACGAAGCCAAATATCTTACAGAGTCTTTTTTCTTGTAATTTTTCGTAAAATTTAACTATATTTTATCAGAACTGTGTATGACTCTTTAAAAAAACTGATGTTACGAATGAAATTTTTTAGATCTGAAAAAGATCGTTAATCTTTACAGGATTTATACGGACACTTTTCGACAATAAAAAGGTATCTCCATGAAGTTTATGGTAAAGAATGTCCGGCACGGACTTTTAATTTTCATATTTATATATTTATTTTGCATATACGTAAGTGAAAGCATAAACGAACGGCATTACAAGTATTTCTATTGAAAAGCTGAGAGAATTCTACAAAAAAAAAACTATTCTCGTGTCTATCGCGAAAAATGCTTCTCTGAGGAGTTATAAATTAATGATAATCGGTCAAAAATGCAAAAAATCATCAAAATTTAGTTTTTGACCTCTTATATCTCCAAAACTATAGGTCAAAAAATCTAAAAAATTCAGGAGTATCTGGAATGAGTAGCAGAACATTTACTGAGAGTTTCAAGAAAATCTATTTTTTGACCTCGATTTGACAGCGGCTTGGACATATATACACTCCCCTCCAATCACGTTTGCAATACCTACACAAATATTAGACAAACTTTAAAATTTTGTGTCTTTGCTAAAAATAATCGTAGGCAAAAACCAAAAGACCGTTTTAAAGGTATTTGCAAAAACTTCCATATAAGAGGAAAACGAAGTTGAAATTAAAAATTTGTTTTTTAAACTAAAAAAACTAACTGAAAATTTTTTTATTTTTTTTACTGTATGAGAATTATCAATATATAATTTGAATTTTTCGCGGTTGCGCGATTAAACGATAACTAAGCAGGCGGTCGCATGGCGGCAGCACTCATGAGCTACTCTCTACGGAACCGCTGACTCGCTACACTGATTAGCCGAGTATGTCACAAACCCATGTTGTCTCTCTCACTTTTACACAAGTAAATCAGAGAGCCACTGATTTGACTTATGCCTCGATGACACGTTCAAAACGAAGAAGACGGATGTGCTCTTTCTCACTCAGTCACTCTTCGTCGGTACAGCGTGCTCACCATGCGGCCGTTCTACTCATCAATCACATCACAGATATCTACAACATTCATCATTAGAGAAACTCCCCGTTGCAGCATACGGTAGCGCACGTACAAGGTAACCTCAATCAATCGGCTACTACTCAACACACGTACGCATACGTGATTTGACTCCTGCTAATATTAGACAGCAATTACTCACTCACGAATGTGATCAATAAAAGCTGTTCGTGCTAACTCATTACTCACAATTAAATCAATAACATTTGATTGTGGTATTTACATTAGCAGAGTCTTTCTTCTTCACCAACCTGATTATGTACATTTCAAGACAAACTTGCTGATCACTCATTGAATCTTTATTGTAAATGCAAAACTCAATTCGACAAACTCACACACACACACACAAATAATTGAAAGACTCATACACTCAACCAAACTTTGTAACATTTTCGATACCGACTTTTATGTAATTAAGGAATAGTAATTTAATTATAGTAATTAAGATTTTATAGACAGCTTACAATATATATTATGGTTTAATTTATGCAAATATTATTCACATTTATTTCTAACACCCACAGCATACTACTCATATACAATTTACGGCATTCTCCAACATTTAGCTTGACTAAAATCAATGCCAATTTTGAAGCAGAAGATGGCGGATAAAAAAGCCAACAGGAATCGAAAAATATTTTACTCCGATTGAAAATGATTACCCGCGGAATTTTCTACGACGTTTTTACCGGAGTTACAGTAAATCTCTGATTATCTCGAGTTCTAAGGGGTATAGAAAAAAATATCAGAGAGAAAAAAGTTTCTTTTTGCGGTCGAAAACACGAAAATGAAGTCAAAATAGAAAAATTCGATTTTTTTTTTATTTCATGGCTTTAGCATGTGAAAAAGTTGGACTTTATCTATTGTTTGGGAATCATCAAACTGTTTCAAATTTCGCGCAGTTGCGCGGTCGACGGCCTACTCACGAAGCGCGGTAGCACGTCCCGGTGTCTCAGTCATTAATTTAATAAGGTTTTCTTTCTCTCCCATTATCTAATGGGAGAGATACTATGTTGATTTACGTCGCGAGTGAAGATTTTTCAAGGATGAAGAAGGAAGTTCGTCCTGCGTTCGCTCTCTCTGATTTTCACATATTCAACTGGCTCAACTCAACTCGATTGGAAAATTCTACTGACTTATCTCAACTGATTGACAACAAGGATCTAGGATCACAGAACGGAGCTACGTTTCATCGTTGGAGCACCTCACCTTGCTAGACAGTAGCTGTGCACGTGCAAAAGTAACTTTGTTTTAGCTTGAATCGCTAAAAGCAGAGTCATCTGCCGCCTTGAAGCAGCTGCGAGAGAGTTCCATGGAGGCAGAGAAACCCTGGAATTACTCAACAGACCCGTTGCCTCAATCGATGACATCATCTGCTTCCTCACGGTAAAACTCCTGGATCACAAGACTCGTCGAGATTGGGAATTATCATTAACCTGTACGCAGTTGAACAAGTTCTTGCAATCACGAATCCAAGCATTGAAGCGATCGGAACCTATCAAGCTTATACTGCTTACATGTGACGTATTTAAACATAAATCAACATCAGATAATTCATCAGAGCAATTTAAATCATCTGGATCTGAAGTCACCGTAAACTCCATAACAAAACCAACGTCAATGTGTACCTTTTGCCAAGCAGGTCATTATATCTCACCGTTCGATCTATTAAAATTTCTGCCTCTCGACAAGCGCATCAACTTTGCTTCCGAGAAACGACTGTAACAATTACCTAGGACCTTACTTCATTAAGGACTGCAAAACTGACATCACACATTACTGCATAGAGATCAAGAAACTCCATTAAGTACCAACTCAAGTTTATCGGGTGATACAATTACAGATAAACCGGACCGTACTGCCGCTTTTCTATACGGTCAGCTCATCCATATACACTGCCCTTCCTACGATACTCGCCACTGCAAAAGTGTGTATCGCCTCGGAACGGGATGGGAAGGAAACAGTACGCGTTCTCATCGACCCTTGCTCTGAAGACTCTTTTATCAGGGAATCTCTAGCTCAACGCTTGCATCTACCTAGAAAGCCAGTGTTCATGCCTATATCAGCAGTTGGCGGCGCACAAGGCCAATGTACAAGAACGAAAACAACAGTGACTATCCTGCCTCACTTGAATAACTCTATAAGTTGGAAGGTCACTGCTCTCATTCTACCTCAACTCACGGACTACATGCCGTCTCTGTCACTCTCGTCTGAAGTGACCTCTACCCACCAGCATCTCAACTTAGCAGATCCAGACTTTATGGCATTAGATCCCATAGAACTCATCCCCGGTGCGATTATCTACAGCCTCATCATCCATGAAGGAATGGACAAAAGTGCCAATAATCACACTGTACTTCAAGCAACTGAATATGCTGGATCATCAGGGGATTTTATAGCAACCCAATCGAACTCTTTAAAACCTGTCACTAGTAATCAGATCTTAGTGGACCAGGTCTCTCGCATCTACTCGAATAATTCTGGAATCAAGAAGAAGTAGGCCATGCTTCAGTGCTTCTTACTAAGGACGACATTGCCTGTGAAGAGAACTTCGTTAAAACTCATCGTAGAAACTCCAAAGGGAGATACATCATACGACTGCCCTTCAAATCAAGCATCGACACTCTCGGCAGCTCTAAATCTGTAGCTCAATCCGATCTCCTACGTATAGAAAACCAATTCAAAAGGGGCACTACCTTTCATGAGTTATACACTCAATTCATGTCATATTATGCCTCGTTGGGGCATATAACTTATGTGCACTCTTCATCTATCGTATGATTCTCCATCGTTCTATCTATCTCATCACGGAGTACTCAAGAAAACGGGATCAGACAAGAAAATTCGCGTCGTCTTTAATGCCTCAGTAAAGGTAACTGATGCCTTCACGCTGGAGGCGTGGACCTAAGTTACAAGCAACCATCTTTGATATCATCTCTCGCTGGCGTATTCATGGTTACGTCTACGCCGCAGACATCGTACAAATGTTTCGAGAAATACTCGTCGACCCTCAAGATTAAGCTTATCAACAGATTATGTGGAGATCATGAGCAGATGAAGCCATTCATACCTTCAAGCTTCAAACTGTTACCTACGGACTCGTTAGTTCTCCCTATCAAGCTATCCGAACACTCCATCAGTTAGCAGCGGAAGAAGCAACACGGTTTCCTCAAGCTGCGAAACTCTTATTGGAATACAGCTACGTTGTCGATTTATTTGATGGCGCCGATACAATCAACGAAACAATTCAACTTGAATCAGATCTAACTCAACTGCTCATGGCGGGCGGTTTTCCACTAGGAAAGTGGATGGCGAATCACCCAGCATTACTGCCTCAAGGCACTTAAGAGACCTTTTCTGCTCATCCTTCAGAAACTGAACGAAAGTATCCGTATATTAGGTATTACCTGGAAACCTATTGATGATAAGTTTCATTTCCATTTTCAGCACGCAATCATTACTGAAGATGTTACAAAACAAAAGGTTCTCTCCCTCATTGCTCAGCTCTACGACCCTCTTGGATTTCACCTGTCGTCATTAGTTTCAAAATCTTCATGCAATCTCTATGGAACTCAGGACTGCAATGGGATGATGTCTTCTTTAATCACTACATGAAAGATGGACGACTCTATAATCTGTTAACCGTATCTCTCGTCATTTTCTATACCAAGATGGATTGAAATCACATCAAATAATGCAATCATCGAGTTTCATGAATTCTAAGATTCCTCAGAAGAGCTACTTACGCAGCTTGCCTTTAAATGCGCGTAATAGGCAACAATGATAATATCAACAATATACTCTTAGCCTCCAAAACTAAAGTATCTCCACTCACACAGATCTCTTTGACTCACTTGGAGATCTGTGGAGCCTACTCGTTAGACTCACGGTAAAGCTACAACGTCAGTTCAATCTCAGACACATACCTTGTTTTCTTTGGACTGACTCAAGTATCGTACTCTCATGGATCCGAGGACACTCCACAGAGTGGAAAACATACGTCGTCAATCGAGTATTCGAGATACAAACAACACTTTCGAATGCTAAGTGGCAACACATATTAGGCACAGAAAATCCAGCCTTCTTCTTGCTAGAAGCACTGATATCTCTAGATCTTGCCTCTAAAGGTATCAGCGCTTACGATCTTTGTTCATCGACTTTATGGCTACATGGACCATCATTTCTTCTGAACAATATCACACCTGGAATTCAGATATCGATTTTCCTAGACGCGAAGACTGCCCAGATCGGCGAGCAGTTGCAGCTCTCTCACTAAACTTATTCGTGTTACAGCTCACTGTCATCAATTTATTCAACGATTTCGCCTAAAAAAACAGCACGCTCCCTCAGAATCTCTGTCACTCACTCCAGATGATCTCGAATCGGCGCGCAACTTCTGGATAACTTATGTCCAATATTTCACGTTTAAGCAAGAAGTTCTCTGCTTAAAGAAAAACGGCTGATTCCTAACAAAAGTTCACTAATTCGCACCCATTTTTAGACGACACCGGAATTCTACGAGTTGGGGGAAGGCTAACACACTCATTACTACATCACAACTATTCACGGCAGCGCTCAACTCACACTCAATTATATTAGACAGAAATTTTGGATAGTGCGAGGACGACAAGCAATTCATAAAGTCTTCAATCTTTTCAGGAATTTTCAGTTTAATTAATAATTAAAATTTCAAATTTAGTTAAATAAAATCTGATTGATAACTAAATTTTCATTTTTATTTACGTAATTAATAATTCAAATTTAGTTATCAATTAAATAAAATCTAATTGATAACTAAATTTTCATTATTATTTATGTAATGTAACGGGGCAGATACGGGAAAACGGTAAAAGTAAGCGATAGTCTCGGGAATCGAACGCGAGCCGTCTCGGCAGGAGGCGAGCGCCTTAAACACAGGTCTACCGATCGCGAGTTGTTCGCAAGCTGTATGTGTTTAATGGAATTCTGATTACTTGTAAGATAGATGAATAATGATATTATTTCTGAATTACACATATAGTTTGTAATACCTTAGCTTACTAAGTTATTTGCATATGGCCATTCTTGTTTTATATTCAAGAAATAATTCCAAGAATGTGCATAGGCAAATAGTTGAGAAACAATGCATTCTATTAAAATGTAATATCAAGACTATATGTGTAATTAAAAAATAGAACCATAATTTATCTGTCCTACTTATACCCTGCTAGTAACTTATTATGTAAAAATGTAATATTATTATTATTCATATATTCCAGAAGCAATATAAGAATTTCTGTTACACGCTTATATCCAGTGAAAAACTCAGTCTTGTGTGAAATAATATTTCATGGTTATACAAGACAAGACAAGACAAGACTGATCACTGCAAAATTGATCAGTTCAGTTCAAATATAAGTAATTACTGAAAAGAAAACAAATTTTGAAGCAAGTGACTTTCTATACATAAAAGAGAATCTGTAAATCAACAAGTCTCTTGCAAGAGCAATTGGTGAACTTCAGGCGGAAGTCAACTGCCATTTTGGATTTTTGTTACCGACATTGATAAACGTGAAGACGAAATGGTTAGAAATATCAATGTCTGGAAAACTTCAATCATGTAAGCCGCTGCTAAATGATTTAATTATATGTTTTATAGCACTGTGTGACCTAAGCCCGCACTTAGGTCGAGCCTATACTTTCTTCCAAATAGAACTAGACGAGGAAAGCAGACAATATACAGCTTTCGCGGTGCCAGGCTCCGGTCTGTGGCAGTTCAAGAGGATGCCATTCGGGCTAACTAACGCCCCAGTAACATTTCAAAGACTAATCGACGCATTATTTGGGCCCGAGATGGAACCAAATGTGTTCGGGTACGTCGACGATATTATCATCGCAACTTACACATTCGAGGAGCACCAGAAATGGCTCGAGGTCGTCCTGACAAAAATTGGAGACGCGCAACTAACAGTGAACTGGAAGAAGTGCGTTTGGATGTTCGAGGGTCCGATATCTCGGGTACTTGCTAGATGGAGAAGGGCTGAGGCCGGACGCGGAGAGGGTCGAACCAATCTTGCAGTAACCCGTGCCCAAAAGGAAGAGACAACTACGGCGATTCCTTGGAATGGTGGACTGGTACTCGAGATTCATCGAGAAGGCGAGCGAGATCAAGCTACCGCTGCTTAAGCTCATTAAAAAGACGCAAGTATGAAAATGGAGTGCGGAGCAGCGAGAAGCATTCGAGCAGTTGAAACTAGCCCTCACCAAGGCACCGGTATTAGCCAGGCCTGATTTCTCTCGCGAATTCACAGTCCAGTGCGACGCAAGCAACGATGTCATAGACGCGGTATTGTCCCAGGAGTTCGAAGATGGAGAACACCCGTCAGTGTTCACCCATCGAGTACTATCGAGTGCCGAGAAGAACTATTCAACGACGGAGAAGGAGTGTTTGGCCCTGGTGTATGCGATCAACAAGGTGCGCCCATATTTGGAGGAGTACAAGTTCAAGGCCATAACCGACCGTAGCGCCTTACGGTGGCAACAGCACTTAAGGGAGCCCACTGGTCGACTAGCACGTTGCGCATTAGAATTACAGCAGTGGAATGTCAGAATCGAGCACCGGAAGGGGGCGATGCACCGAGTTCCGGATGCACTTTCGAGAATCCTGGAGGAAGAAGAGGACGAGATAGAGGTCGCGCCTTCGAGGAAGTAAAGAATACGTGGTACCTAAAAAGAGTCGAGGAGATTCAATCAAACCCGGTCAAGTATAAGTGCTGGAAACTCGAGGATGGGCTGATCTATATGAAGAGGGTGGACACTATTTTGGGGCCCATCGCTGGAGAAGACGCTATGTGGAAACTGGTGGTGCCAGCCGAACATCGAGATCGAGTTTTGCGCGGCGCGCACCTGGAAGCCACGGCGGGGCATTTAGGGGTCGAGAAAACATATGAAAGAATCGCTCAAGAATACTATTAGGGGTGTCGTATGACGTATACCAGTTCGTGCAAAAATGCGACGATTGTGAACGGTATAAGCCCAACCCAACCCAACCCAACCCAACCCAACCCAATCCAACCCAACCCGACCAAACCTAGCGGAAGGGGCTAATGGAGGGTCGAGTTGTCGAGAGCCCCTGGGCGGTAGTCGCCTCCGATCTGATGGCATTTCCTCAGAGCGCAGTATTGTTGCGCTGGGGCACTCCGGATTACCTACTCATCGATAACGGCAAGGAATTCAATAACAAGGATCTGGGGAGGGTAATGGAGGTTTATGGAGTAACGCGGGTGACTACACCCTCATATCACTCCCAATCTAATCCCGTGGAGCAATATTTCAATAATTACAAAAGTTATTACACATCAAAAATTGTTTTTTTTGCAATTTTTGATGAGAACTCAACTTTTGCCATTGTTTTACTGAAAATCTTCAAACTTTGTGTATAGAACATTGATTGGGAAAAAGTTTGCACTTTTTCTATAGAATGATTCAGTATTCATTTTATGATCCATTTTTAAAGTCTCTGATTGACTGCTTTTTAGTATACCTTCATCAAAGGATATTAAGACTGCGGCTATAAATTTTTTGTTCTGATTCTTGTATTGTAAACCCTTTAACATAAGCCCTGGATTAAGATTGGCCATTTCTTCAGAAAAGAGCTGTGAAGATTTAAAAATAGTAAGAAATAAAAAACTTCTTTTTGTATGACTAGCGCATTCAAATTTATTTATTACTGACTTTCATTGTTTATTCCACAGAATTAGGTTTTTATGCTGTTTTTTCAATAGAGTATGATTATATTATACACCATAGCTGTAAAATATAATCATACAAACTATTCATTGCATTAATAATATCAAACTATTGCAGGTAGTACGTATAACACATTGGAAGTACTTGTTTCTCAACAACTTCATTCTTTATACTACTTATAAATGTATAATTGTCTGTTAGACATTATCTAAAGTATCGATTTAATTAATAAAAAGTGTAACAAGTATTCCCTCCTATATTAATATCCATGAGCGCTAAAATGTTGGTAACGCGAAAAATAAAAAGAGACAGATAGATGTGTATTACTGAGGAGTGAGTGAAACTGCAAGAGGGCGATATCTCGCATCTGCTACGAAATTTGACCATTAGACAGTCTCGTAAATTTTGTAAGGGTTTTTTTTATTTTTAAATTCTAAGATTTTCAAGGACTCAACGTCGACAATCGGTCGGTTGGACCTTTCGACGTTAGAAAGATATACCAAAAATAAATAATAGGAAATTGATAGTAGATAATGATAATGTACAAGATGAAGAAAGTAATCGTCGTGAAACTAGAGGATCCTACGTTAAATACAGAATAGGTATAAGACCGAATACATTTAATGCATTTTTTTTAGGGGGGACCAGGGATTAGTGGATTATTTAAGTAATTCTGCAGACGATAGTAATTGTCAAGTGGGGAAGATAGTTATATTGCCATCAACGCCATTTGTTGGTTCTCCTAGATATATGATGCAAAAATTATCAAGATGCAATGGCTATATAGTCCATATGAAAGGGAAATCTGATCTGTTTATAACAATGACGTGTAATCCTAACTGGCGCGAAATTAAAGACAATTTATTCCCAGGTCAACAGGCTTCAGATCGTCCTGATATTTGTGCGCATATTTTTCATTTGAAGAAAGAATATTTAATCTGGCTTATAACAAAAGAGAAATACTTCGGAGAAGTATCAGCTCACTTACATGTAGTAGAATTTCAGAAACGAGGTTTACCTCATGCGCACATTTTAATTACTTTAAAAGATTGTTATAAATTGTCTACGGTGAATGATATCAGCGTGTCCAGGTGGCGATTTTTTGTCTCACTTACTCTTAAAGAACGTGACGTCATTTACGTCTAGCTGAGAAGGATAGAAGATCGCCACCTGGTCACCCTGAATGATATTGATAAATTTATTTCTGCTGAAATTCCTGATTCT
>JAWWEQ010050029.1:0-12345 GCA_035583055.1 Torymus tubicola
TTGGTTAAACGGTTGGCCAAACCTTTGCGATTTGGCGAACGGATGGCAAACGGTTGGTTATCATTTCTACCAGGGTAACTTTTAACTTATTCTTTTTATATCTGACATTTTTTTAATCTTTTTTGGTTATTTTATTTCTATTATCAAAACAGTATGTAGATAGGCGTACCTATTTATTAAAAGAAATTGACATTCCACCCTGTTTAAAGAAATTTGAAATCAAAAAGATATCAATGTAACGGACCCTGGGATCGAACCAGAGCCGGCAACTCGAAATAGTCAGAAACGCTATCATTCTCGCCTCGGACACCACTGCTCGTCATTCTGCTACTCGGCGTCATATTGTAATCGGACACCTTGCTTATTTCGGTCTTTTACATTTTCCATATTCAAAATTATACTCTACTTAATGACAAAACTAATAAATATCGTATTAACATTCCTTTTAAAAAATTAATAACTATTTTTGTTAATTAACATCAGGTTACGATTTTTTTTAAATATTGTAAAAAAAATCTTTATACAGAAAATTGTATAATAATAATTGCTTTTTAATGATAAAAAATAGAAAGAGTAAAAATAAATAGTCAAAAGCCATTTAACATATTTTCACCTTCAAATTAAATTCTCAGCTTCAAATTACAAGAATGTCAAATGGCAACATCAACCACCGATTTCTCGGAAACCCACAACTTTTAAAATCTATCAAGGGGTTTCCGAGAAATTAATAAATTAATAAACAAATTAATAATAGATATGATGTTCTCTCGGAGGGACCTTTTTATTTCGTTATTTTTCATACAAGAGAAATTCATAATCTGAGTAATATATACGTAATGATTATTGGTAAAAGATTTCTTTTTAGAACTTCAGTGCTATCAAAATAGATACATTTTTAGAGGATATAGCATGCTGTTTAATTCAAGCTTGCAAACTAATGAATTTGTTAAAAAACAATAAAAATTTATATTCAAATTGATTGGCTAACATTCTCAATTTTCCAGTTCTTTTCTTCAATTTACGAATATAGTGAGAGATATTTCTATTAAATTGGACAAGAATAAACGTATTAGAGACTAAATTGTTGATATTTAAAAAAACTGTAATGAATGGAGATTCAAATAATGCCACTAAAGAGAAAAAATTAAACTTATTCTATTAAAATAATTTTAAATAAAGATCTTTCAACTTCTTCATACATAAATCGTTACTATCGAAAAATTTTTAAATCAATTAACTGCCAAAAATATAATCATGCTTTTCCCTAATATTGCTCTTAAAATGCAGGGTAATATCATGTTCAAAATTTAATTGTGATGAATTTGAGAATGTGTGATTGGCGACGGGATACATAAACATTCTGATATAGATTATCTTTGCTTGCTGTTTTCATATGAAAACAAAATACGTTAAAATTCTACCTAAAATGGTAGGTCCTTAGTTGCTATAGGTGGATCCATTACACCGAAAATACTCAATGCACAGCTATATGAGAGTCATAAAGAGGACTTCAGATTGCAGTAAAATATTAAAGAAGTACAAAAATTCGAATATCTCATTTTAAATTCGTGTTATTACAATACATTAAAAAAGTTATTTGATGTAATTTAATTTTTTCTTTGTGATAAAGTATTCTGCTGGGAAAGTTAACAGTGGTTTTTACTATTTTCTAAAAATAACGATACTGTGGACAACAATACTTACCACTAGATTCACAATGTTCACGATATTTTTTTTTATATTTCGAATGATCTAAATAATCAAAAAAATTTGATCTAGTAAGTTTATTTTGATCTATTTTATCTATATTGTCATATAAATGAGAGGAACTCCGCAGTTCAAATAAACAAAAAAAGAGTAAACTTTCTGAGTGTTAGAGCAAAAATAGATATTGTTTTAAGACAAAATAAAACATCATTTGCTAGTATTTTTTAGTTATAGAAGTAAAATAATTTTCTACTTCTGCTATATAAAATGTGTTCTCTTAAAAATAATTAAAAAATTGATATTCTAAAAACGCGATTATTTGATTTCTTAAATGTTAGTTTATTATATGTTAATTTTTCAAACATGAGCTTATTTGCATTTTTATTAGAGCCAATATTCGTTTTACTTAGAAAAGACCTCACTTTCCATAGTTTGTTGATTTTGTTTCTTTTCTAAATTTCCTAAATTAATCTTACAATGACATTTCTGCTACGCAATGAGTTATGTATAGTCGTATTAGTGCATTACTTGATGTTCAGTTAACGCGAACAGGTATGCTGTTTCGAAATATCGGAGATATTCTGGTTGATATGCAGCAGCTCTTTTAAGCTATGTGCACGTGCGTATTCTCTATACGCGTATGTGGAGTAAAAGCTCGCCGGTCTTGTGCATAACGTGCGCATATTTACATACAGATACGTTGGGAGACATCACGTCGAATTTGTGGCGACGAGCGAGAGAGTTGCACGCGAACATTTCCCCAACGCACGGAATGGAATTAGGCGAAATGTTCATCGGTGACGCGGCGAGCGTGCGAGGGCGTAATGACTTTACACCGATGGTAGAATTGTGCGCGAATTACCGAAGATCTCTCTCTCTCTCTCCCTCTCGGAAAGACCAAACTGCTTTAATCATTTCTGATACAAAAGGTATAGAGTGAAAGCATGTACGGAGCGAACTGTGGCCGAATCTAATTCTCCCTCTCTTATTTTCTTCTCCGCAAATAACTGTGTGATCCACTATTTGATAATGAGAGAATTATGTAGGACTTACTGTGCATATATGCTAGTTGCATGTGTTTTAACCTGGACCGTGCATTTAGCAGTTGAATTCAGCGACGAGTGACTATGGCGAGGACAAAGAAGTAATAGGTGTGAGCGTGCGACGAGAGATTAAACGCATTAGAGCTAATTTCCATATAATTTCTTAGAGCCAGTGCTGGTTCTATTTTGCATTACGATGGTTTCATTCTCCTGAGATAAGAGTAAGTCATGAATGAGGCAACCGAAACATCCTCAAAAAGTTTTCCATCATGCATGTAACAACGAAATACTAATTGCTAGGACTCGTTTTGCTTTATTAATTCAATGAGAGGAATGATAGTTTGCTTTATCCAAACAAAAGCTACAGAACAGTGATAAATATTATTGCGGCAACAAATATTCAAAAAAAGTTTGAAGCAACTATGCTAAAAAACGTTGATTTTAAATTTTTTTTCAACATTTTGTTACTTGTCTGCGTATTTACGTATCTGCGTTTTTTTCTTAGAGAAAGAGGGGGAGGGACCAGGAAAGATAGAGAATGATACCCCACACCTTTTCTTCTATGAAGTGTTCTATGTCATTTTTATAACCCTTATATATAAATTAATTTATAAAATATTTATAAAAGTTATATATGAATTACTATATCTACTTTTATTTGAGAAGTATATATATTTTTGATAAAAATTTGATAGAATTTGATAAAATTATTTTACGTAGAAAAGTGCAAAATAAGTATAAACGCAGAAAAACATATTGCTAAATCATCGAAATCACATCAAAAATATGAAAAACTAGAAAATAATATTTTTGGCACGAGATTTGAAAAATCTGTTAGATTAAAAAATATTTTCTAACAATTTCTGAAATTTTATATATTAATATTTTCTGTCCTCCGTACGGAAAGGCCAACTTTCTGACCGTTGCGCGAAATGAAGTTGCCGCTTTCCGGCACCGTCGAGCAGAAAAATAGTATACAAACCATGGCCAGTAAAAAATAAAGCCTCAGATCACATGTTTATCAACCTCAGCTTCGCCTCGGCTGACAATTACATGTGATCTGAGACATTTCTTATTTTACTGGCCTAAAGTATGTAATATACTATTTGTGGATCAATTGAATGATGTAGAGTTGATTCGAAAAGGCAAACAATATAAACGAAAATAATAGTTCTTGTAGTGTTTTTGAAAAATAAGTTAGAATAATAGTATCTTTTGCAAATGCAATAAGTTAATGTTAAATATTTAAAAAAAATCATAAGAAATATTAAAAAATCGAAATAGGATTCTGCAAAATTAATTTTGCAGAAAAGTACAATTGTCAATTACGTCACACAATTCTCTAGCATTCTGTGTGTGAAGTTAGCTGCTGTTTTTTAATGGAAAATTGATTGACGCCTGACAAGCTTACTACAGATTAGTCATCAGCGACAGTTTTTTTCCATATTTTCCATGTTTCACTTTGTTGTACTACAAAATTGTTTCGTCTATTGGATGACCTATCGAAAGAAAAACGAATTACATTAGAAAGACATTAAATTAATCCGATAAATGTGAATAATCTGGAAGATTTGTTCTAATTTCATATATGGCATTTTGGAGGTCGAACCTTTGTCTCTGAAACAAAGAGATATCACATATTTTTTTCCTCTGCTATCATATGTTTCCGGCTGATATTTCGCTTTCGCTAATTAAAAACTGCGCACGTCTTTGAAGAATATGCATATTGCATCCAATATATGAATATTCGATCCTATATTAATGAGAAACACTATTGCATCCTGTAGGAAAGTATTTAAGTATGATCGAATGTACCCGTTAAAAATGTAGAATTTATAGTTCTTGTTTCTTTTCAAATTACGTTAACTAGCTACATCTGCCAACGCTTGATTTTTTCTTTTTCTTATCAAATCTCGATAAATAACTAAAACGCTTTTTGTCTTGTTATAGCAGTAACGGTTTATATTTACTACTATTGGTATTGAATGAAAAAAGATAGATGATGCAGGCAAAATAATATTTATTTTGTGAAAATGATTTTGTAAGACTCAACAAACAGAGTATGATTGTCCAGCATAATTTAAGTTTGCTATAAAACGATTACTCTTTAGATTTTATCTAAGGTAAAGCCCAGTGCCGACATTAAGTGAAAATTCAGATCAATAGCGGGACAACAAGAGATAATGTGAAAGAGATGAAGGAATGACCTTTATTATTAACTAATCTTTAATAGATGATATCTTTAATTAAATCAATTTTACTTTGGATCTTACGTTTAAAAATTAATTAAGTATTTTTTTAATTTATAACGTCAACCCATGATAAATGATAAATAAAAATATGTTCGTTTGAATTAATAAAATATTGCCATTTTATTTGTAGAAATTCATGTATGTAGTTGTTATTAAGAAAAGTATGCCATCTGTCTAAAAAAGTAAATATTTTAACTGATTGTTATTGTAGTTACAATTAAATGAAATTTAGGGTTTTCTGTATAGTTCATATTATTTATCTAAAAAGTATGCCTCCTGTCAAAGCTTCCACCTTTTAAGTAGTTACATAGTATTGGGACGAAATAACAATATTAGTCTAAGTTTGACAATGCGCCTTTCATGCGTAAAGTTGTCTCATAACAGGTATAATACATTTTGAAGCTTACGCGATTTGGTCATGAAATATTTTTATAATTATAGAAAATTGTGACACGGTATTTCACGAATCCTCGATTCGCGAGTTCAAGTTGTTGTATATAAAACGATAGAGCTCCCAAATTATCTGCGATCGTCAAATTTATAAAAGGGCCTAGGTCACCTTCGCGGCGATGATGTAGCGTTGGCTCTCAGACTATCGTTCTCTCTGCTCGCTGGGAGCGAGCGCTACTTATACCCGGACTCTCTCACGCGCGCGCTCTACGTATTTTCACTCACACTCTCGTGCGCGTGATCGTCACTATCTAAACTCACCAAAATTTCTCTCGTAGATCGGGCGCTGTAGCGTTCGAACTGCGCGAATGTCTGTAGATTCGGTGCTAGTTCTTTGCCGTGCTCTTATTGTTAACTAGGGCTGGCTCTGCTGCTTGAGTACTAGTGTAGTTGGTTCTGCTACTGCAAAAGGCGTTGCTAGAGATGCTGTTAGCTTCTGACACTGATCAGTTTTCGCACACGCATACTCAGATATTCTGTCAACATTATCTAACAGCTAGTATCGGCCGACCCGCTTGCTCTCCTTTATAGCTCTAGCCCCATCTGGCCTGTTCTCTCGTGAGTGTCGCGTCGCAATCGTTCGGCAAGTGCGTGTTGTAAATACGGCTTATCGTACTACGCCATTGCTCACTCGCATCTCTCATTTGCTCTGTAATACGTAATAACCGTCGAGCGTTACAATGCTTGTTACAGCATTAAAATTCCAAAATTGTAAAAACGAAAAGAGGAGTTTGTGAAAAGAAATCAACAATGTTGAATGAGGTTAGGAAAAAACCAGTAATAAGGAAAGTTAGCCCTAGGAGCAATAAATGAAGATTGATAATCAGTGCTGCTGAAACTTTTAAGGTACCAATGAGTGCATCAATTGTCAAATTAAATGGGACCTGCAACGGTACTAATAAAAATTGAAAATGATGAAATTATCACGTCCCAGGATACTCTTACCCGGGGTAAATCATGACTTTTTCTTCTCAGTGGAGCCGCTCGCCTATGACTAGCATGAATTCGAGTCTCGGTGACAAGGAATTTAGGGGCTACTAACCCCTTTAGCCGTTTTAATCTGCTCCTATGTAAAGAAAGCAAGCCTCGTAAAACCACAGCAGACGACTTATAGGCTGTTTCAATACCCTTCTTAGCTCTTAGCCTTCTTCGGACAATGTCATTAACTAGTGTGAATTTCCGGGTCACAAAAGCAGTATCTAGATCACTATCGGCAGAGGGCAACACCAACCTATTCACAAGATCTAGAATGACCAACGGATTATCATGTATAGGCGAATCTTTGGCAGGGCGGTCGAAAAAGGCGTTTCCACACCAATGTGCATTCGCCATCATTCAATAACGACGTTCCTATAGGTCTACAGTACTTTATAGATAAGTACGGGACCTTCGAACAAGTGAAGTCTCATCATTACCATCACTGAGATATGAAATGAGATTAACGCTAGGATAAGGAGGGAGGACGTCTTCGCTCCCCGCTGCCTCCACTCCTCTGCTCATATACTCATAGAATCTGCTGAGAGTCAACAAGTTACAAGCAGAGCGCCTCCAGGGCATACGACGATATCAATTCACCAACAACACCACCTTCGAGCGATTATTTCTCTACGAGACATTTTTCCACCTTGCTAGTCTCACCATCAGCTAATTCGTAGAAAGGCTGTGCGCAGGGAATATGTCGCCACATAAAGGGACTCGTACGCCAACTGAAAAACAGACAGGCAGAGCCGGAATGTAGCCATACTGGACTATAGTCTTCTTACTGGCAATCAACACCACGCCAGAGTGTACGTAGCATCCCGTCCATGATTCCATTGCGAGGCGAATAAAACTAGAGAAGATCTCAGCAGCAAGATCGTGCACAGTCATCTCACCGGAGCCCGGATGTCTCACGGCTCGTCAGTTCTTAGTCGTCCCTTTTGATATCATCACTTGGATTTTTACCTCGTTCTTTGGTATGAGAGATAATTCTCAAAGATGCGGTGCTCCGCGACGCCCTCTTGCATAGTCGCTACCAGACGTTCAAGTCAATCTACGTACGAAATTGGATCTTTTGAGGACCTTCGACAGTGTAAAACACAGTGTCTACACACTTGCTACTTCAAGGATTTTTACGCGAGAAATACTACAATGCTATCGGGCAAATTCTGATCATAGAGCATTTTCTGTCTTCCTGAGAATTTGTGGATTACTTCTAAACACCAGTAAGTGTCACACAGTCTCTATCATCGTTGACAACGGTCATAGAAGGACAGTAGTAGATGTAAACCGCACTTTTACCATTAGCGATCAATGTTTAGACGCGTTCTTTCGAGAGGATTCCTGCAAATATTTTGGGATAAAATTTTCTCCAGAAGGCACCACTTTAACTGCAATAACGGAAGTCAGCACAGAGGTTCGGTACACTACCTAAAGTTTACTATCACATGGCTCTAGGGAGAATTAATGTTAGCAACATAGTACGTGCCTTTGTAAGGCAGTGGATGGCTCTACTGAGCGACATATAGTTAGACTATTTCCACGCGTCAGTATCAGAACAACAATTAGCCTCTACTCTAATCACCTACTCGGACCAGTACCCGGACGTCATAAACAGAACAGCTTTGACCCATACCTGGCTAAGGAAATCACAGATCACTGAGAATGGAGCCACGTACACCATTGTGATTTTTGTTATGGTACTTTTTCAATTCTTTTATAAAGTTATGTTTACCAACAGTATTTGTATAAATAGTAGATATGATTATTTTTAATTTTTGGTAAAAATGATTTGCTTCCTCAAAAATAGGAAACTTAAAAATATTTAAAATGATATTTTAACGTGAAATATGTTGAAAATTTTCAATTTTGAGAAATTTCTTTACCTCTCTGTGTGTATTGGTGTGTGCGTGTGCGTGCGTGTGTGCGTGCGCGCGCGCGTGTGTGTAAACTCTCTATATCTCGAAAACCATACCATCGATCTTGGTCAATCAAAATTTATTCGGTTTGTCTCGTTAAAAAACCCGGCACCATCATTGATTTAACAATTGATTTAACAACTTTATTTATAACCAAAAAACGATTTTGAAGTTTTCGTTTTATTGATTTTTACATATGTAGAAATTAAAATTATTTACTTGTTGAAATTTATTTGTAGCTAGTTACTGTCCGCATATCCCTTTTCCTATCCATCACTCATAAATCGAACCAGATATTCTAACAACTTTATTCTACTTTAAATACAACAATAATAGTACAAGAAAACCAAAATTAAAAATATTTAAATATCAAGGAAACCATATACTACAAAGAATATATATTTGATGTGAAACGAAGGTGAAAAATGATGTAGCGAAAAATATGATTTTATTGATTTTCTTTGTTTCATAAATAAAAAACGATTCTGAATTTTTTAAAATTTTTTAATATGGTAAGGCTGGTATTATTTATCATCATAAATTTTGATCAAATGGTTTCTACAATACCTACATTTTCTTTCTTTTATACTGAAATTATTTTCAGTCTATCATTTGTCGTCAATAATAATATGGTTTATACTTCTTTGATTAATTTCTAAAAAAATATATTATTTATAGACATAAAATTTTAACCAGTCATTACACTTATTTAGAATAATAATTAGCTAAAATTTTTATTGGAAAAAGTGCGTTTTCGTTCCCGAACAATATCAGGAGTAAAAATTTAACACAGAGATATCTTTTTTATGGATTCAAACCGAATTCTTTGCCCACAAAATCTGACCAAAGATATTTGAGCTTGAAATTTTTTTTTTTTATAAATATTCTTTAATCGTGTTTTGTCAGAGACTATTTTATTAATCGATTTCAAATAAAGGGACAGTAATTATTTAATTATTCACAAGTGATACTTTAATTGCTTCAGGCCTAGTTTTGTACTATAGCTTTATTATGTTGAATATCGCTTTCATGAACAATGGAAGCCTCAAAAATAAAACTGATAAAAATATTACGTTCTATGATATTTTGTAATTGTATTTTTTTTTATGTATAAAACTTCAATTTTTTAAGGAAGGAATTCATAAAACTGATTTTTTATTTACAGATTTGAAAAAATAAAATATGCAAAAGATGTTGATAAATAATACGTTGATAAATAATGGGTATTATTCCATATACTGATTTAAACAACCAATGTATTAGAAACATAATTTTAGTTTTTTGCGAAGCTATATGCCAATGAATTAACAGCAGTTTTTCTGTTATTAATATTAATATCCATACAGTAGATCCAAATATATCTGTATTGAGTAAAATCATATTAAAATTAATCAAGTTATACATTGAAAACGATTATTTATCTTATATTTATAATTTTTTCAGTGAAAAAGCATGATGAGATTTCTCGCCTCAAAAAGTTTCTCGACACTCGGTACTTTACTTTACTATTTATTGCCCATTAAGAAGATCTACGTATATAACATAACACATTTCATGGTGACTACAATCATATAACAGAGTCTCTCGCGTGGTATGAGTATTTCGCATGATCAATCAATAATTAATCTGTTGAAACCTTTGGGACAACTGCCTTCAGCTAGAAAGGATTACCTTAATCTCTTCCTCACTTGCTCTTTTCTGCACGTAGAAAAGATACTTAGCTTTAGAGCATGCTGCTCACACGTATTTGTATGGTTTCCATGCACGCATTGATATAATGTTCATACACTGAGAGAAATGTCGTAGTAAAATTTATTACACATCTAACAAAAAATACTATATTTTACAGTAGCCGTGGAATATACTAGACTTATATTAAAATTTTATTATGTATATATACTAATAATTGTTACGTATTTCATAAATTTCATTATGAATATTCTTAAAAATATACTAAATGTACTATACGATATTTAAAAAAATTAGTATATAATACAGTAAAAATTCATAATCTCAGAATACATAATAATAACTAATAAATTTTACTTTACGTATAGAAGTCAAGGAGCTCGCTGGGCGCGGTTACTACTTGGATGGGTAACCGTAAGCTATCTATGCAATTTCGGAGATTGTTTGGGCTGATAATTTCGTGCTCCTAAAAAGTGTTGGCAAGGTGAGTTGAATTTTGGGTATTTAAGCCTTATACAGAATGTGACATAAATACTTAAAACATATATTCAAGCAACCCACAGTTTTTCACCGTGTCCGAGTCACATAGAGATCTGCCCTAATGGATCTACTTTTTGTTTTCTCAAGTGCGTGGAAAAGAGGCATAAGTTACTTGCTGGGCCAAATGAGACTGCACACTGAGAAAAAAATGTGGTCAAAACAGCCGAAGTCTGCTGTAAAAATAACCGAAGCGTTCGGGCAGTAGAGGTTATGCTATCTACGCTAGAGCGCTAAGGCTGAATCTATCGAAGCGAGTGGTAAAAATTACCGAAGGTGCTGCTAAGCTCGGAGATAACCTAACCTCAAAATCATATGATTTTTCGGCGCTCGTAGTATAAAATACTGTTTTACTGAAACTAGTCCGAAATGTAGTATTTTAATTTCTAATGTTAATAATTTTTTTTTTCCACAACTTTATTGAGATTTGAGTTTCTAATTAAAACTATGTGGCCAATATCGTGGAAAATTTGCTACCGATGAGTGTAGTAAAAATTACCGAACTGTGCTGCAATTAGAGCATAAGCGAGCTCGGTGATTTCCACAAGCCGCACTTCGGCGATTTGGCCTCTTTTTTTTCTCAGTGCAGATGGATAGACCCCGAGTACACACCAGAGTGGTTTGTGTAGAAATCTATACTATATCTAATACTATATATATATAGTAAACATTGTTATATTATTGTATACAGCATAGTAAAAATTACGATTAAGCCCTCAGAGGTACCATCGATTCTATCAGGCTAGGTTATATTATCGGTCTAGGTATATATTTGTAAGAGTCGGAAAGAAGAGAAAAAGGAAGAAATTTTGTACTTAATTAGCAAGCCACTTGATGGTTGATGCTTAGTAACCTGAAGAATTTTATATTTTCCTAATAACGATTAGCTGTCGCTTCCGATAGTATATATAAGGTAATGACTATGTAATTGTAATTGGGGGAGGGGGAGGGGTGTAAATCATGTTTTAATAAGGGAATGTGTAGATTTTAGGATTAAGATATTGTAATAATATAAAATTTTCTTTTTACATAAGTTTATTAATACTGTTAAAATAAAATTATCTTTATGTTTGATTTTTATTATATTCTATTTATTTAATCGTATGTCTAGTTTACAAAACATAGAAAAATAGCAATCCACAAAATAAAATTAGTCGTTCGCATTGTATTTTAATACTCTATCGCACCTACGTTGCTCTTGCAATTTTTCCATTCCAATCTAATAACATTACTAACTTCTAAAACTATTCTACCTAAACTATTCTTTTTAGAATTCTACCTTTTAATAAGGCAATATATAATTCATCATGCGAACATAATTACTTTTTTACCTATTCAAAAGTTTGATCCTAAGATTCACTAATAGTCAAGGAAAATAGTAGCAGTCGATGAAAAGGTTTACGTAAAGTATAAAAGGTAATACAAAATATATATCTTTCAGACTAGTTTTCTGAGCTCCTGATAAAGACAGAATGGAGAACGGCAGGCGCGATGTACATAAATGCGTGAACACGGCTTTTTCATGACGTCTATCAAGATAACAGATAGTAACTAGTTTCATGTATTATGCATTGATAGTCTTACCAGCATATATATATATACTATATATGTATACTATATATATATGGGCAGTTCTCAGGTGAATCGAGAGGTTAAAATTTTTTTTCTTTTAAAATCACCTAAATCGCTTCGGAACCATCCCATATGTTACCCTGAATTTTTTCAGATTTTTTTCACTTCTAGTTTTTTGGTGGCAGAGGGTCAAAGTTG
>JAWWEQ010050030.1:0-12341 GCA_035583055.1 Torymus tubicola
GATATTTGAGGTTAAAAATTTTTTGACCTTTTTTTAAAATCGTAATTTCTCGAGAACGATTTAAAGTATCTGAATGGAGTGGATGGCATTCGAAAGAGAATTCAAATACATATATTTGCTAAAAAAAATTAATTTTCTAGTTATCATGGTTCTTTAGTTATCAACAAAAACAAAAACGTGTTTTTTTTTTACTTACATACAACATAGGTAGTGTGCCCAACAACTATAAAACAGATTAAATGGTATATTTCCTTGGTCAGCATATGTATACATATTAACCTAAGTGTTAATATCAAGATTATATTATCGCGCTTTTCGATTGGCCTTTTTTTCTTTTTTGTTAGTACTTTTTCGTTTTTTTTAGTATTTCAGAACAAAAACTGCAGTTGAACGTAACGCCTGAAAAATGAAGAGGCTACGTAGCTCAATTAGAATTCATGAATGGCTTATTTAAACCACAAAAGTAAAAGTGATTTAGATTCAGTAAAAAAAAATAGTGGACAAAATATCTAAAACTTAAAAAAAAAAAATTTTCTCCCTTTTTTCGTAAAAAAAGTATAGTAAAAATCTAATTTTCAAAAATACCTAGTATCATCTTGTAGCAATTATGTCTAGAATATGCATTTTCAAATTCTACTGACCCCTTAATCTCCCACGTACTTTTACTACGGTTCTCTCCAGGGCCGGATTAGCGCCTACGCCAACAACGCCATGGCGTAGAGCGGCAGCGTCCTGAGGGGCGGCAGAGCGGGAGCTTACGAATTATTTGTACGAAGAAAAATTTCAATTATAAAATTTTACAAACATAGATTTTCGAATACACGATTCAATATTCAATTTAATCGATGAGAGTGGCAGCGTAGCCATTCAAACCTATTAAATGCTTAAACAAAATACAATAACGAAATTTTTTTTATGTAATGCATAATATTTTTACGCAATTAATAATAAAATTAATAATAAAATAAATACCTATAACAAAATCCTTCCGAGTTTTGTAAAATTCAAAATGTTTTATCATATTTTTGATAACTTGTCAGGATAAAACTAGTTACAGATAATTCTTTTAAAACTAAATTTGTAATAAATTAAATAAGAATTTAGTCGTAACTTTATAAATTTGTTCTTTTGCTTAAGACATAAGGTCACGAATTTGACCACGATTTGACCTTGAAATAAAGTCAAGGGCAAATAAAAGATCACCAATAAATTAGTCATTAAAAGCGCCGCTCATATTCCTTGCAACACTTTGCTCTACGGGTCATACTGGTCAAGTAAATAAAAAAAAACAATTTGACCTTCTTATGACCTTCAAGGACATCTAAAAAAAAATTCATAAATACATATTCGGATGTAAAATTTTGCGCTCGATCGATTTCTGGAATAAAAAATTAGGGTTTCTATTTAAAATTTTCAAGATCAAAATGAAGGTCACCGCTGAATTACTTTTTTGAAATCCTACAACTTTTGTATTTAACATTTTTTTACAGGAGTTCATCTCAAAGAGTTACTGGAGGGTTCGGGTCGTTTTGGGACACCCTGTATATATGAACTATATAAAAACAAAAGACTCCAAAATTTAACTAAGAAATTATTCATTTAAATCTTTGTATAATATAATAATCTTCAAAAGTAATCACCATAAATATCTCGCAAACAGTTTATGGTAAATTCTTTTTTTTAAATAAAATATTCATATGTATTATGCTAGCTATCTTCCTCTACCTCTGGTTTTTACTTGATCTTACACTCATGAGGTATCAGTCTATCGCGTCATGAGTTACATGTCAATACACATAATGAATAAATACCGGATACATTAACAAAAATTTAATTTAAAAATAAATAATTTAATCATGTGAACAAATTACGTCATTTCTCTTATATTTAAAATAACGTTTTCTGAGTAAACCGAATAATATGGAAGCGAGCGGTAATAGGGGATAACCGAGCTGCAATGGAAGTACCGTACTAGAAAGAGCTGCAATAGGAAGTACCCTAGTGGAAAAGACTGCAATGGGAAGTGCCGTACTGGAAAGGATTGCAATAGGAAGTACCGTAGTGGAAAGGGCTGCAATGGGAAGTACCGTAATTTACACCCAAATCACGATCTCCAAAGGAATGTATACAGTCGTTCGTCTGGTAGTATGAAGACCACTATTTCGTATATTTCTCGGGACAATCTCGAAGCTGTAAGAATCAACATCCAAAGTTACAGAAAGTACGACCCGAGTAATTGCCAGTAGCAAAACAACGATTATGACAATAACCTATGCCATATCTAAAAACCCCTTGTTCATAAAACCTGACAAACGAGAATCCTGAATTTACAGTAGTTCAGAAAGCCTTAGGGTAAATGTTCAATATTGAATGCACAGAAAGTCAGAGACTGAGCTGAACTATAACCAAAACATGGAAAACAAGTTGAACAGTCAGCTCCTGGCGAGCATTAACACCGATAATTTTGTTTGAAATACGAATTTTAAAATTAGAACTCCAAATGGACTAAAGTGGTCATATATCTAATTGTCCTTGAATCCCCCGAACAAAGATTCCAATTTTTTCTTTATAAACGAATATATTTAAAAATTGCTCTACATTAGAAAAAAAATATATAGCATTTCTTAATACAAGCAAGCCTGTCCCGAAATTAAAACCACTGCCAATTCATTAACACTTAGCTTCCTCAAACTAAGTTATCAATTCCTTTTATTAAATTAAAATGCAGAAAAAAATTTTCTACGAAAAAAATTGGAAATATTTTATGGAAAATTTTAACTGTTAATGTTTTTATGGCTATAAATTGCTGTTCCATTTGTATTTTATTTATTTATGATTTTAATTCTTGTATAAGTGTTCACAATGGAAAACAATCGCAAGCAAATAAGAAAATTTTAGTCCCGTAATCGGTGGACATACAAAACTTATTTCTTGCTTAATTTTTTACATTTATGTTAATAACAAAAGAACAGTAATAGCTACAAAATTTTTCTTTTTGGAAAATATAAATACTTTAATTTCTCTTATAAATGCGACCCATGCTATTCAGATACAAAACAAAAGTGAAACAAAATTTAACCTCAAATATTTCCGAAATTTATGGATCAATCCTTCTGCCCAAAGAACTGTCTTGATTGATATACAAAATCTACCCCAAGAAAGACTTTCAAAATGATTAAGACAATTTTACTCTACTTATGCAACGACAAAACCATTTACTTATTTTTATAAATTATTTTTTTCTCCAAAAATGATGAATAAAAAAACCTAAAAATTTAGTAAGTAATAGTACTCAATATCCTTTATAACCAAAAAAATATTCATATTAATATCTTTTTTTATTTTCGAATACAACCTATTTACAGAAAATTACGTTTTCATCAAAAACTTATGACGAAATATAGCTACTGACTTTTTTTTTAAATTGTAGAGAATTTTACCCTACATACAGATAATTCATAAACAATATTCGGTCTAAATATTAAAAAAATCGAAAATAAAAATTTTGAAAATTAAAAAATAACTATAAAAAAATTAATTTTACAAATATAAAATATTGACCCCAACTGTGAAAGCAAAATCTGAAAAAATCATCATTCTCTCGTTAAAATTCGTCGAGTAGATCATGAGGTATCAACATATACGGACACGCACACGCACACGCACACGCACGCGCACGCACGCACGCGCGCACGCACGCACGCACGCACGCACGCACGCACGCACGCACGCACGCACACACACGCACGCACACACACACACACACACAAATAGTGTATTTTGATTCGAAATTTGCTAAATATTATTGCTAATACATTATCACGGAAACTTTTTTTTTCTATCACAAAGCTTCCTCTAGGAGAAAGCAATATAAATTATAGTAATTTTTACTAGTATTGTATTAAAATTTGTGATGCACTATGTCGCTGCCTCCTCGTCCTCAGTTCTGTGCGAATTAATGCACCGGAGCTAACAGCATTCTTTTTCTGTCGAGGTACGAGGAGCAGCCGACGTGCCACACGTACACACACATATGCCGCGCCACGACAACAATACTCAAGGCCACGGCCGAACAGAGAGTCAATGAAAGAGGAAATTTCCGAGCTGACGTAGACATCGGGCACACAAACACAATGACACACTACACGGACACGTACACTGACACCATATACGCGAACAAACATACACACATGTACACAGCGGCTGTACTGCGCGACGCAACACACGAAACAGAGAGAGATAACTATACGAGCGGACATGAGTGAGAGAGAGAGAGCGAGTGCCAGAGTAGGAAGAGTGAGAGAAAAACATAGAGCGGCTGCCTGCGCGCTGCATATACGAGCCTACGTACGTGAGAGTGAGAGAGACAGTATGAGCGCTAGAGCAGGGAGAGTGAGTGAGAGAGAACCATCGGCAGCATGCATGCTGCATATGCAAATACGAGCGTATAGGAGTGAGAGAGAAAGAAAGAGTACTAGAGTAGGGAGAATAAGGGAGACATATAGAGCGGCAGCCTGCGCGCTGTAGGTAGATAGCCGAGCATACGTGTGACAGAGAAAGTAAATGAGCCGGAGTCGGAGAGTGAGTGAAAGAGCATGATACGGCCAGCGGTCTGTATTCAATAGGTGCGAGAGAGAGAACACATGCGTATAGCACCAGCGCGAGAGAGACACGTGCCGTATACGAATGCTATATAGAAGATAGAGCGAGAGAAGGGAATTACCCGTGCCTGTGCGATCGTGTTACAGGAGAAAGATGATCAAGATGAAACTGTGAATCAGCGTGCCAGTTAGTGGAGGCGTACAAATTAAGGCGCGCCTCTACTGCGCCAATCTAATAGAGAACAATGTTTTAAATTACGCGCGCCCTACGGATATGCTAATCGGCGAATCAGTGTGCCGATTGGCCTTCTTCTCGCCTCTGAGGAGTAAAGAAAGTAAGGAATTAATGTGCCATTTATAATTAATAAGAGTGACTGCGACAGCGCGAGCCCAAGGAGCAAAGAAGAAGGAAATGGGCGAGCACATTTGCCGTGCTCGTTCATTCCGCCATAATGAGCGAACCAGAACAGTTGAGTAAGAGAGTTTTTGTGAGTATAGAGAGTTGCGTAGTACGATAGAATTGTAGAGTCGAGAGTTTTTGCAGAGTGTAGAGAGTAGCGAGCGAAGCAGTAGTGCCAGCGCGGACTTTGAGAGTTACAGGAGCCAACGGTAAATACGGTGAGTGCCACTCCATATTGTCGACGAGCCTCTTTGCTCCCCGACGTACCTTTTCTTACAGGTTCGAAGTACGTGCGCCGGTAGTAGTGTACAAAAGTATTCTCTCTCTCCGTGACGCGCGCGAAATTATGATTGGCGGCAATTTTGAGCGCGTAAATTTCTATTTGTATAGTGCGGATTAAATACAGGAGAGATTTTGAGAGTAATAAACGAATCAGCGCGAATAGTGGACTTATTATTATTTTTCGTGTGCGTGCGTGCGTGCGTGCGTGAGTGCGTGCGTGCGTGCGTGCGTGCGTGAGTGCGTGCGTGCGTGCGTGCGTGCGTGCGTGCGTGCGTGCGTGTGTGTGTGTGTGTATGTATGCGCGCGCGCGCGCCGGTTTCACTTTTGATCAATGGACTGATTTTCATGATACAAAGCTTATTATCTTCATTTAGAAGGAAAAAAGAGATGGCAAAACATATTTTTCCAATTTGTCGTTTTCTCTTGTTTTATAACCAACAAACGATTTTGAATTTTCAGACCTTTCTATTTTTTAATATGTAACAGTAAATATTATCAATTTCTTTCTAAAGGTCGTTAATTCGAATTTTCTTTAGTCTGCTATTTGTTATTAAAGAAAATGTGTTTCGAATTTCTTTAAGGGTACAATCCAACCCACTTTAAACGCTTCAAAAAGCCTATATTTGCAAATTTTTTCAGAAAATAACATGGAATATATATTGATGTAAAAGTTGACAGGTTTCATAAATAAAGTCTAGAAGTATAAGAAAAAAATTTTTTTATCAGTTTTTTTTAGCTTTTATGGGCGCCGCTTATACTCTACATATTCCCACTTTACACAAATATTCTCTAGAACAACATACTCTACATAAGCTTTTCGATGAAATATTCAAAAAGAGCGTACTCTACACCGTCATTCTCGACACCGACACATTACACAAGCTTGTCGGTGAAAATTTCAAAAGGAGCATATTCTACACAATCATATTCTTCACGAATATATTTTACACATACCTGAGCTTTTTCTGATAATTTCTAAGGAAGTATACTGGACAAATTATTTTATAATATGAACTTATTCCACGCAATTATTATTTCCTTTATAAATTATACTCACAAATTACTCTAACAGTGTGTGTACAATACAGTATAAACTTGAATTTTATTGTGCTTAAACTGTTAACAATTACATGTTTCTTCGTATATATTAATTATTTCATAATATAAGATGGGTCGTAGACAAATGTTTAAGGAGTAAAATGAGACGTTAAACATCAAAATCGAATAAAAAATAAAAAGTTAGCAAATTACGAAAGTTTCTTTTTACTTATTGATCAATATCTACGTATTGAATTAACAATTTTTTATGACAATAGCTTTTTTCGGTTCAGGAAGTATTTGCCTTTCATATATGTGTGTACTTATATTATTATATTTTAATAACTTATGACATTACAAAGAAATAGTGCACCCACTTTAAAATCTCGATAACCCCCTTAAAAATGAAGGAGAGAGAGAGAGAGAGCAACGGATATACTTACTCGTCAATATTTTTACTTTTTTTTTTCAAAGTAATTTTAGAGATTTATGTACATCAAAACTTGTAGCGTTTGACTCTCTCAATTTCTCTGCCGATTTACTTGCAAAATTAGTTTAAACTTCATCACTAAATCTATTACCACTTAATTTTCGCTATTTACTCCTGTTTGAATTCGTACCTCTGCCGCATTTAGTCATGATGTACACAACAATATTACTTACACGAAGTCTGAGCGAAAACTGCTACTGAAATAACACACTGTTAGAAAAATTCCATTTATATAGATATACATTGTGTATATTTTGAAATGCCAAATTTAAACATAGCATATCTATATATGAGGCGTTTCACGTCATCTGCCCCAACGCGGCGCGCGAGCGTCGAAACATGCTGTATCCAACTCGTGTTTACGATATCAAAATGCATTTAAAAAAATTATGTGATAAGCGTTTTCGACGTATTTTTTTCTCAGCTTTCCAATGGTGTAGGCCATTTCCCCAAAATTTTCCATTTTCACCTTCAAAAAGTATAAAACGTGTTATATCTCAAAAAGTATAGCTTTAATTTTTTTTTACCCTCTAGATCGAAAGCTATGTGTTCGAGATGTTTTCCATGAGATATAGAAAGCGAAAGAGTAGACGCAGCGCTTTTCCGGCGCGCGAAGCCACGTGCTACAGCGTGCGGACTACGTCCGCCTCGTTGCCTACATAATAACCTTTCATAATTTTTCATTTTCTATCACAGATTATTTATAACGTATTGAATAATATTTCATTAGTTATTTTATAACAAAATAAACTATCAAAATCAACATTAATATGGTAATAGCTCTTATACTAGCGTTTACTTATTTAACTTTTTTTTCAGAGTAGATAGACTTTACAATACCATGCTATAATTCCAATAAATAATAATACATTAAAGCTTAAAAAAACATCTCGGAGTTCTGAAAATAAAATTTTCCCGAAAAAAAAAACTGTAAAAACAAATAACAAAAAGAATTATCTACTCTCGCACGCCGCGCTGGGGCAGTTGACGTGAAACGCATCATATATGGATGTTTTCTTACAGTACACTATACAGACCTATAATTTCAAAGTTCGATTATGCTCCAAATTCTTACCACTAACCGTATTTTAGGTAGTAATATTCAGATTGCAGGAAAATATAGTTAGACTGCTCGGATCTGATCAAAATTATAGTATTTTCTCAAAATCGATTTTTCAACAGTTTCAAAGTGATCTGTGCCCTTAACATGTTTCTAAAAAAATTTTCAACTCATTGACTTGAAAATTTTAACACTTATTATATTTGGTGGAAGCAATATTGAATTAAATTTTCAATTGATTATCTTTATTTGTTTCTGAAAAAAAATATTTTTATAGCACTATGTGACCTAAGCTCGCACTTAGGTAGACAGTGCTATAAAATTTTGTACGATACTTCCGATCTACGGAGCACTTTGCACTGCGTGTTTAAGACCCTCGCTACGCTGGGGTTCTAACTTCACGTCGTGTAAAAAAAGCTTACGTAGGTCACACGTATCGTAATGCACTATTGAAAAACTGCATTTTCTTTCCCAGATCATAACGTTAGTAAAATTTAACCAATCGTCTTGAAATTTGGCATAGAGATAGCTTTTTTTATATCTTCTAACCGGATTTGTTGCTCAAAAAATCGAATCATTACGATCAAAGATATATAAGGTAAAAAAATTTTTTTTAAATAATTTGGAAAAAATCGAATTTTTTTTACAGACCATAACAAGAATAAAAATCAATCAATCGTCTTGAAACTTGGCACAGCAATAAGATAAAGTACCCGATCTCGGAACAACTCAAAAAGTGGGTTGGGACCTAATCCGGGACAGTGCGGAAGATTATTATTTTAAAATTTTAAATTATTATATGCAGTAAAAAAAATTGCTATTTGCAAGTTAAGGGAATAAGTTCGTAAATGATAATTTTTAATTCAATTAAAGCTATGTAAAATATTATACAATAAATAATCTTGTATAAGGATTTACGCAACGGATAAAAATGTATATTTATGCACCAATTCATTGAAATTCTTGAAATTATGGTTCATAGTTTAAAAAGGGAAAAATTCAATTATGACATAGAAGTAACGTTTTTAATTGATAATAGACCACCCAAAAATGAAATTTAATAAATAATTTAATAGTAATAATTATTTTTTACTATTAAAAATGCGTGTACTGTTCACCTCCCAATTTGAAAAGTGATGCGCAAACCGGGACGAAGATGTCGCTCTTGTTCCGGTTTAGCTCCCTGATCACACCACGTGATGCATTACCGGGACACACGTAGTAAGTACTTAATACTGAAATGTAACTAAACGTTTTTTTTAGTAAAAAGTTACATACATGGCATAAAATGTAATTAAATAAGTGTATTTATGTATAAACTGTAAATACTATAAATTAGTAATTTTATTTAAAGTGTTCAACACAAGTTATTCATATTGGACCATATCTAACCTCAAATGTCTGTAAGTACTTATCATCTATAAGATTAAATTTCCACATTATTTATAAAACAAACTTAATTATTTTTATTTTTAATTTTAGATTTTTGAAAAATGGCTAAGAAGAAAATTGTGAAAAAAAGTGAGGAAAAGTGTTAAGAAAAAAGTTGAAGATACTGTTTGTGAAAATCATGATAATAAAGACAATCATGCAAATTTTAAGAAGATTAAAAACCATAATAGCTCGGTAGGAGTAAAGAAAAAAGGAAAACGTCATGAGAAAAAATATAGTAAGGAGACAGTTAAGAGAGCTCTGAATGCTATTGGCACTGGACAAACTTTGCATCAAGCTGTAAACAGTTTTGGAGTTCCCAAGACGACATTGCACTCCAAATTAAGAAATCTTGTACCAATTGACTGTGCTAAAGGTGCACTAACTGTACTTTCTAAAGAGGAAGAAGCTGATATAGAAGATTGAATTTTTTTCAGCAGAGCGAGGATTTCCAGTTACGAAGCATCACTTATTGGATTGTGTAAAAAAATATTTAATTTAATAATTTAACATTATTTCCTGTTGACAGAAAAAATCCTTTTAAAGAGAATCGACCAGAAAAGCACTGGTACAGTGCATTTATGAAACGACATCCAAACTTGACTAAAAGTGTTGCACAAAATCTAACATCTTTAAGAGCATCAGTGTCAGCAGATGATTTAAGAAAATGGTTTAGTTCCGTTCAAGACTATTTGAAGAAAAAAGATTTATTAGACATAGATCCTGAGCGTATCTTCAATTTGGATGAGTCTGCATTGAGGTTAGATGCAAAGGATAATTCTGTGTTTAATTAAATAGTAGCAGGTAATAAGAAGGCCTGCCTGACAGTTCTTTTTACTGCAGCAGCTTCTGGTCGAATGCCACCTCCAAAGGTCCTGTTTGACTTAAAATCTACTTAAAAAAAAAATGTGTTGAACCAAATTCCAAAAGGCTGGGGTGTTAAGCACAGTCAGCGTGGATGGATGACATCTGAAACCTTCTACAGCTACATTGCAAACGTCTTTTACAATTGGCTTGTCGACAAAGAATATACTTTTCCAGTCCTCTTGTATGTGGATGGACACTCATCTTACGTTGCGTCTGCAGTTTTGCAAGAACCATGGTATAGAGTTAGTAGCACTGTATCCAAATGCTATCCACATTATCCAGCCTTTGGATGTATTGCTATTTCACTACCCACTAAAGGAAGCTTATAAAAAAACCCTTAGAACTTGCTTTGGATTCAATCGACTTGACAAAAATCATTCAAAATGGATTTAAAGCATGTGGACTTTATTCATTTGATCCAAATACTGTCAATTTTGATGTTTTAAACAAGAATAAAAAGAAAAAAGATGTTTCATCTAGCGATGTCTCCAATAGTAATGTCAGCGTTTCAAGTGAAAGCAATTTAAGTAAAAACCAGCAACTATTAATTTTTTTCGAAAGAAATGCAATTCCTCCTCAAATATTGCAAGAGTTCAAAAACTTTCAGTTTGCTGAGTGTTGTAATGAAGAAGAGTGTCACAGAGGACTATTTTAGTCGTGGAAGAAATTGAAAAAACTTTGCGGTATTACAATTTTAAACATTTCATTTTTATTATTTTAAATATGTATTCAAATTTTACTTATATTTGTAACTTTTAAAAACTTAAGTTAATTTGAGATTCTAATTTATATAATAGGTAATAATGAAAATGAAGCCATTCATATTACAGATGATAGTAGTCATTTAGATAATATTAGTTTAGAGTCTAGTTTAAGTTCAAGTGTTTTGGAAAACACTTCTCTCTCTTCCCTACTGACAGGGTTGCAAATGCTTGAGTCCCTAGTACGATTATTCCTTGTCGAGTCCAAACTACCTTTGGAGTTTCAGACTCGCCTTTTCATCGAGTCCGAAATTCCTTGCAGTTTCGGAATCGCCTTTTCATCGACTCCGAAATTCCTTTGGACTCTCGGACTCGCCCTTCATCGAGTCCAAAAGTGCAAAGTGCGAATATATATTTATGGTAATAATTCCTAATACATTGTAAAAATTTCTATGTAAATAGCAATTTTTACTATAAAACACAGTAATTTTTTTTATATTGCAAGTGTGTGACGATGTTACTATGTATTATAGTAATTTCTAATACATAATTCTTCTCAGTGTACTAACTAAACAGTTTTCTGGTTCGATGCAAATTCTATACAAAGAGTTTGTAGATATGCAGTATGGAATTTTAAAATGAAACAAGTGACCTCGACTTTATAAAAAAAAATTAAACGAAAACAGGATCAGAATTTACTAAAATAAGTTATTTATTAAATCATATTTACAAAAAATTTTTATTTACATTAGACTTGTACAGTACTCTTTTCTCGAATTGTGCATCCGTCATTTTATTATACTTCGGTAAATCTAATAACGTTGCGTATGAAAAGCACTATATTACGCATTAACAAAATGGACAAAAAGGAATTTCGGACTCGATGAAGGGCGAGTCCGAAAGTGCAAGGAGTTTCGGACTCGATGATGGGCGAGTCCGAAAGTGCAAAGGAATTTCGAACGCGAAGACGAGTGAGTCCGAAAGTGCAAGGAATTTCAGTGCAAGGAGAAGTTGCAAAATCAGAAAGCAACAAAGAAAACCAATTACAGTTATCAAATCAACAAGAATAAATATCTAAACGATTAGAAGATATTGAAAAATTATTATTGAACCACGAAATGGAAGCACTACACTTAAATACAAAATAAAACAAGAAAAATTATAAGTTTATTTCATTACCAGTTTATGTTCAACTTAAATGTAACTTATTTACTTGTGATAATATATATATAGGAAGCAATATGTATAGAATTTAATACATTGATTGTAAGGTAAAAATGTTTATTTTATGTAATTAATAAAATTATAGCTTATTTAACTTGTCACGGCCAGCCGTACCGACGTCGCGTATAGTTGTTAGCCGTAAAGCTACCGGTACGTGAACGCGAGATGGTGCGTCGATGCAGAAATTGAGCTGTATCGACCAGATGGAATAGAAAATCACGGCCATCTTGATGAAAGAGCAGAATAG
>JAWWEQ010050031.1:0-12340 GCA_035583055.1 Torymus tubicola
GTCGGTAAGCTCACCTAACAAAGAACCTGTCTGAGGTTCATACTCGTTATTTTGACTGCTTTTAAAAATAATCGAGTAGAAATGTAGAAATGCTCTCTTATGCGAGAGAATATACCGGCGTTGGCGAGCGGAGCCTCGACGTTCGACGTCGCGCCCACACATACGCGCGCCCGTGTCCCTATGCCTCGCTGTAGGCAGCGGTATTCCCCTCACGCCCCTCCTTTTTCCCCTACAGCGCCTTGGCCGTAACTGAATAAGACGACATAGCTGGAGCTGGAGCGTCCACGACTCAGCTGGTGAGGAGAGCACGATGTCTCCGTCGCCCTACGCCGACAATACCTACGGCCGATATTAAGCACGAGCCTACAGAAGAGACGCTCGAGCGCGCCGCAGTAAAGAAGGCGGCCGATCGGCAAAACAAGGAGTGCCGGAACACGTGCACAGCGGTAGCCGGCTTTTTGGCCGGCATTCGCTCGCCATTCGCCGTGAGTGCAAGTCCTGCGTACATCGTGTATGCCAGTACGAGGGAGAGAGAAAAGAGTGGACGAGCGGTGCCAAGCAGCAGCATCATCATTTACTGGCCAAGGTTGGTGTATGTCCTTTGGTAATCCCCCGGGTGGTAAAGTTTCGTGTGTGTGCGCGCGTCGTCGTCGGGAGTTGCGGTTAGCAATTTTCGAACTCGCGAGAGTTACAGCCAGTGCTAGAGCTGTAGCATTAGAGTAGTAGTTTCTTTGCTCCCGACTGAAAGCTAGCCGGCGAGAAATCGTTTTTCGGTACGATTGACGCACGCACCTGGCGCCCGGGTTATTGAACCCCTTATCTCAAACAGTGATTGAGTTTAATAAAGTTACTTGTGTGTGTGTAAATTAAATTATCGAGTGAGTGTACCCAGTCATTTCAGCACCTCCGAATAATTCCCTCCATAATCTGCGCGCTCTGCCCTGATCCCCGACAGAGTGTGACATTTGGCGTAGCCAACGCGGGGCCACGGTAAAGGCCGTGGCAAAGTAAACGGGATCGCGTCGTGAATTTGCCATCGCGGTGCGCACACACAGAACGACCACCGCGAGGGGAAGCGTTCTGGCGACCATATTGAAAACCCATCCGCGTAAAAGCGTTAAAGAGAACGCAACGAAAAGGAATTTGGCCAGTAATATAAGGAATTTGCGTTAATTATTTTATTCTTTCTTTTGTTATTTTAAGCTAAAATTTTTTTTGAATTAATATTTTATTATGTAGTACACTGTACAGAGCTTTTATAAATGAATAAGAAAAACAAATTTTTAGTTAGTAAGTTTTAGTTTTTAAGTACATTTTGTGTACCAGACCAGCGTGCAGGAAGTGACTTCCTCTGCTGGATTACTTTGTAAAGTAATGTTTTTGTACTTACTCTGGTTCTAATAAATAAAATAAATAAATAAATTCTTTTTTTTCCTGTTCTTTTAAGCTGAAAAATTTTGAATTGAATGATTATTATAATTTCTTATGGTATTAAGCTTTTGGTATATTTGCGAATCGTGTTTGATTTTGCGAATGAGAGATGCTGAGTCCTCACAGGGTCAACTAGTTGATGCAGCTTTAAGCCACGAGGCGCGTGCGGTAGTGCTAGACGGAAGGAAGGAGAGTTATTTAGAACTTCCTCTCGTCAAGGCACGGCGAGAATTATTTTATATTATTTTTTTTTTGTGGAATATTATTTTTATATTTTTTTTACACATATTTTTTTTATGTGTGATCGCTTGCTCGCTTACGTTTTCCTCATCCTGATTTCCTGCATTATCTCCTAGTACTCCCCGGGGCAAACCGATAATAGAGCCGGGAGGAGGATTGTTCGTGTTTTCCTTTCGCTTTGAAGGACTTTAGTTTCGCGTGATCAAAGGGATTTTGCGGGTAAAAATAAATTGGCGTGGATTAAGTGCGTAACTGTCGCACTTACTTTCGGTTGGCATATTATTTGGGGTGACCTTTAGTTTTAACTTGCTTACATTATGCTCGGTCGTTTCGGCTGTTGCTTAAATAATTTTTACGTTGTGAATAGTACTTGCTGGAGCGTGCTTAATGGAATTGCTTGAGCGTAATATTTTTTTTGTATAGAATGATTGTAATAGAAAATTTTAGTAGTTGGATTTAAAATTTTTAATTTGGCTTGATTAATGGTAAGCGCTGCTAGTGTGTGATCTTGTAACAGTAGTATTTAATTTGATTAATTTTAAATTTTTAAAGTCGTTGTAAGCGAGAGGGTCATCCGAGATATTGACGAGGCTAACCGAGAGAATACGCGTATTTACCAATGGAAAATTTAGACTGGAGTCGCGCTTCGCTCGGAATCGACCAAGAGGATTTAATGTGTGTCGATCCCGCGGCGGCCGCGCAAAAACTTCTGCGCGCAATAAATAGATTAAACGACGGGGAAGTGGTTATGAACCTTCAACGGTTAGGATTAAATGTAGGCTCCGATCCGATAGTGTTGCGGAATCGACTAGAAAGGCACGAAATGCGTCGTTATTTCGGGGATGCCGCCGCACCATGGGATCCAGTCCGGTATGAGATGATATTAACAGCTGACTCGTTCAATAGTACAGCAGAGCAGCTTTGTCGAGGAAGATACTTCACCAGCACTTCGCATCGGTTAGGGAATCATTTACCAACGACGTCGCAAGGGGTATCGCATGTACGCCCGAGCTCGTTGTTTGATAGGACGTCATTCTTGCCTTTTCCAAGGTTGTCATCGCAGCCAGAGAGACAATTGAGAAGTGAAGGTCACAGCGTCGTTTCTTCTGCTTGTTCGTTTCCATTGCCAAATGTTTTGCAGCTGCCAGTTATAGTTGTTGCCAGGGATGGTTCTTGCGCGAATGAGCGAGTACGTTTTTCGAATACTGAGTTAGCTCAGAGTTTGAGGAATTTGGGGATCAGTACCGGCCCAGCTGTGTATTAACAATGTACCATGCCACGAGGAGTACCAGGGTATTCTGAACCTCCGATTTGGTCGTCTGTATCCGTCGCTAACAATCCTTTAGCTGGAGCGGCGAACGCGAGTGGATACGGAGTTTACGTTGAACCTTCGAGGGCATATTTAACCCAACCCAGCCGTTGCCTCCAGCATCGTTGTATTATCCGTCTGGTCATATGTCGCAGTTTTCGATGCCGATGTTGTTTCATTTGCCCCCTGCGGCAGCGTATCCATCGTATTCGCACGTTATTCCGCCCGCTGCTCTGCATGCTCGGTCTGTTGTATTGCCACCTATGGATTTCTTTCTGGATTTCCAGCGACTCCAGCTAATCCAGCTGTTAGTTTTCCACCTCTCCCAGGAGATTTGATATCTCTGCTCCCGGGCTGAGTCAGGATGCGTCCTTTCTCGAGCGCTCCTCGCTCTTGAAAGAGAAACGCACGAGTGAGCTGCTTTCATTCCGGACTTAACGAAGTGTAAAGAAACTTATAAATTAACGCTAGACGAGATTGTCAAAGCATTACCATCGGCTCTTGATGATGAATCTTGGCAATGGTTTCGTCGTGAGTATCAATTTTGGAAAACTTACGATGATTTTGTCGACGGATTCCGCCTGCAATATAGTTTTGAAGACGTGCAGGAAAGGCTGCTGAAAGAGCTGGAGGTGCGCACACAAGGGCCGAGTGAAGACATGTCGACTTATTTGCTGAAAGTGCATGATTTGCTCGATCAGCTTAAGCCACCGCTGACGTTAGGAGAGCAGCTGGATCGAATATATAAGAAACTGCATCCATCATACCGCCTGCGCATTGAGAGGGGAGATTTCGAGACTTTTCCGGAACTGCAGAGGCTAGGAAAGCGTGAGGAGTTGCGGAGAGCGCAAGAGAAGGCATATAAGCCACCGCCTCCTCTTTCAGTTTCAGCTTTTCCTGCTTCAGCGTACACTCCTCCGAAGCAGCATCGCCAAGCAAGGATCGCCCCAGTCGAGCAAGTCCATGAGGAAGAGAGCGACTTGAAATACCGTAGCTCGAGCAATCTAGCTCCAGTGACCACCACACGGGCTGATGGAGGGGCGAAGCAAGAGCCGGAGAGTGGAAAGCAGGCGGAAGTGCGGTTCGAGCGAAGGAAAGATAAGAAGCCGTACGGCCAAGCGGAGAGGAGAAAGAGTAAAGGGCGAGATGGCAAAAGGAAAGCGGAAGGGCGATTAAAATCAGCTGAGGGAGAGTCGCCGCCAGAGCCGCCGAAAATTAAGATCGAGCCTGCCAGTGCCAAATATGAGGAAATGCAGCGAAGGAAAATGAGGGAATCATGCTTCCGCTATGGGCAAAGTGGCAACTCACTGGAGGCGGGAATGCATGAATGCGGCGGTCTGTCAAAATTGCGGACAAGCCAATACAACTGAACGCAAGTGCAGTAGATGCAATTCAACATCGTCGGCGGGAAACGAGTAAGACGGGCGGTCAAAGGAGTCGACTCGCCCCCTCCTACTTCGGAAGTGACTCCTCCCCCGATAACCTCCTCTCCCGTACCAGAGACGACGTCGTCGCTACAGCAAATCGACGCGACTGTAGCTAATAGAGAGGAAGATAACTCTCAAGTTTTAGCTCCAGCATCGTTGATTTTGAGAAGTGCGATTAGCCATGTCGAGCCGAGGTTATTCTTCAACATAGAATTGAATGGACGAAAACTCTTGGGCATGCTCGATGATGGTTCGGTGCATTCCTATCTCGGGAAGGGCGTCAGCAAAGACTTTGCGGAAAAGTTGGTACAAGATACAGCTTCAGTACGTGTGGCAGACGGAGGTGCAGTCCAGCTGCAAGGGATACTGAACATGACAGTCCGTATCGACAATACACAGCTGACGATGCCCTTCAGAGTTGCAGACGAGCTTCAATACGACTGCATTCTCGGAATCGACTTCAAACGAGCATTTAAGATGAAGATTGACTACGAGAATGACACATGGTGGATGCCTAAGGGAGTAGTTCACCAGTTTTACCCTTATGACCAAGATCCAACATGTTTCCCAGCTCTGGCCAGTATAGGAGGGCTGAGTCGTGCTACAGCTGATCAGCAGTTGATTATAGAAGCTCTCAAGGGAAAGCTTATTCCACCTACCCCGGAAAACTAGGGTTAGCCAACGTCGCTCCACATTTCATTGACGTTCAAGGAAATGAACCCATTCGCCAAGCTCCTCGGAAGTATACTCCGAAGATGTTGCAGACGGCTTGGGCTGAAGTCGATCCAATGCTGGACGAGGGGATTATAGAACCATCTGATAGCCCCTGGCGAAGCTGCCCTGTGTTAGTTCTAAAAACTTGCGACCTGTTTCGGTTTTGTATTGATTACCGGCAAGTCAACAAACATACTAAAGCTATCGTGTATCCATTGCGTAATATGGATGATATACTTGACAAGCTAAGTTCGGCTAAATATATTTCGAAACTAGATTTAAGCCAGGCCTACCACCAGATACCGTTGGATCCAAAATGCAGAGAGATCACCGCATTTTCAGTCCCAGAGCGCGGACATTTTCACTTCATCCGCCTGCCGTACGGATTGACTAATGCTCCAGCCGTTTTCCAGCCCACTATGGATAATTTGATTACATCTGCGTGGAAGTCATATGTTTTTGCAGATTTGGACGACGTTATTATCGTCTCGCCGACCTTGGAGGAGCACATCAAGTGGTTAGAAACGGTGCTCTTGGCGTTAAAAGAAGCAAATTTGCAAATTAAACTCAAAAAGTCCGAATTATGCTGTGCGGAGGTTAAGTATTTAGGCTATGTTGTGAACGAGGAGGGGCTCAAGACAGATGAAGATAAGGTGAAGCCTATCCTTGAATAGCCCGCGCCAATCAATATTCGTCAATTACGGCGATTTCTTGGTATGATTGGCTGGTATTCACGCTTTATAGCTCATTTAGCTAAATATAAAGCGCCTCTAACGAAGTTGCTAAGAAAAGATGTGAGGTGGCAATGGCATGAAGAGCAACAGCAAGCTTTTGAAGGGCTGAAGCTCGCAGTGACGCAAGCTCCTGTGCTTGCACGGCCGGATTTGTCGCTGCCTTTTCTTTGCAAACCGATGCCAGTGATTACGCTATAGCCGGCTTCTTGACACAGGTATTCGATGGCGAGGAGCATCCTATCTATTTCGTGAGCAGAACTCTGTCAAAGGCAGAAAGGAACTATACTGTCACTGAGAAGGAGTGTCTCGCTGTCTTATGGTCAGTCGAACGACTGAGAGACTACTTCCAAGGTGAGAAGTTTACTGTAATTACCGACCATCATAGCTTGTTGTGGCTAAATAACCTTAGAGATCCGACTGGTCGATTAGCTAAATGGCTTCGCAAATGTATAATATCGAATTTGTACATCGCAAGGGCGCTCTGCATAAGGTTCCAGATGCACTGTCGCGTGCCTGGGAAGGGACGCATGAGCTCCCAGCGACAGCTACAGCTGATGATCCGTGGTATCAAGGGAAGATAAACAATGTTAAGAAAAATCCCAAGAAATACCCGGATTGGAAGGTAGTAAATGGATTGCTGTACGCTCACCGTCCAAATAAAACCCATGATCCATTGATGCCTGACATGGATACCTGGAAGTTAGTTCTTCCGGAGGGCGATCGACGGAAAGCCTTAGCCGAAGCACATGATACGCCTCAAGCCAGACACTTGAGCGTCGATAAAACCTTTGCTCGGTTAGCGACGCATTACTATTGGCCAGGCTACTACCGGGATGTTTTTTGGTATGTTGCCGCTTGTCAAGCCTGTCAAGCACAAAAGCTCACAACAAGCTCCAGCAGGCTTGATGACAGAGCGCAACATCGAAGGGCCTTGGGTAGTAGTGGCTGCGGACATAATGGGTTCGAAACCTCCGTCGCGAGCAGGTAACAAGTATGTAATTGTTTTCGAGGATCTGTTCACCAGGTACGTCGAGCTAAAAGCTATAAGGAAGGCAGGCGCGAAATCGGTGTTAAGAGCGTTCGAGGATTTAGTTGTTAATCTACGGGGCTGTCCTCGCGTGTTACTTACAGATAATGGGACGGAATTTGCTAACCGCATGGTCACGGAACGATTACAAGAGTATGGAATCAAACAATCTACTATTCCACCGTACCATGCGCAGGTAAAACCAGTCGAAAGGGTTAATCAAAATTTAAAACCAATGATAAATAGCATTTTAGCGGGAGATCATAGGGACTGGGATGTGCATTTGATAGAGTTAGGGTTCGCGTTAAACAGTGTAGTGCATTCGTTCTTAGGGGTTTCTCCAGCCTTCCTAAATTTCGGAAGAAATCCTGCCCAACTATCCTTTTACGTAACCACCTTGAACGTGCTGAAATTTCTCCACCAGACGTTGATCAATGGAAGAGACGTGCCTGCAGACTACCTGCTTTGCACGACCTTGTGCGCCGTCACATGGATAAAGCTGTAGCCAGGTACGCGCGGAATTATAATAAGAATCGTAGAGAGTACTAGTTACCAAGTTGGAGATATGGTAAGTCGACGAAATCATGTGCTGTCGTCCGCGGAGGATCGATTTGCAGCTAAACACGCACCAAAGTTTATCAGGCCGGCAAAGATTGTAGAAGTATTTTCTCCCGTCGTATACTTGGTAGAGGATCTCGATTCAAAGAGGCGGACCAAGGTGTTCGTGAATGATCTGAAAAGATATACACCGCCTCGAGGGGTGCCCTCGCCACTGGCTGAAGCTACAGAGCAACTCTTGTCTGTTGTAGAAAATGAATTCGTCGGACGAAGAGTGGGCCCCTCATCTCCCCATCGGCCGGGCGGCAATGATTGTACCCCCGACCGTATCAATGATGCCGAGGCAAGTGAGCCGCGGACGAGGGCGCGGACGGGCGCTGCCTCTGCCCCCACCGTCGACAGGGTTAGCCGCCCTAGGACAACCCCCGGGCAACAGGGGCGATCACCATCAGCCCCTGACGTTCCGAGGAGGGTTTAATTGGACGCCAGTCCCACCACCATCCCGCGGCGAGGCCGAGGTAGGCTCCGAAGAGCCACAGGTGATCCGCTACGGGTTCCAGAATTCGCAAATATATTAGTCGGTTCTCTTGTCGCCAAATTCCTTCTCTTCGCGATAGATTCAGCATGATGGAGAAGCTACCAGAACGTGGCTCAAAAGAGCAGTAAAACAGGAAGTTGGCCAGGTAAGATGCTGTTGCAGCTAGGATTTTTTTTTTATAATTTGTAAATAGTTGGAGTGAGTGTGAAATGTAGGAATACTGTGTGAGACCTAATTGGTAACCGTGTAGTCTTAAGATTTCATTGTCGCATTACCGACGTCAGGTTGCTTTCAATTAACACACACTCACCCGCTTACAACTTCACACAGATTGATACTAAGCCTAGCTGCAGAAGAAGATGAAAACCACGCAAACAGTTACACGCACCCCGCTATAGCTAATACCCACTCCCCTAATCCTCTAATTCATCGGTAAGCTCACCTAACAAAGAACCTATCTGAGATTCATACTCGTTATTTTGACTGTTTTTAAAAATAATCGAGTCTGTATCATAATACAAAACACGACTGCCTAGTTTATTCAAATATTGAAATAAATTTAACCGCGCTTGAGCTGTCCTGTACGCTGCAATGGCTACATTTGTGCAAGGTGAAGCTGAAGCAGATTCTTCCCTGTAAGTCCACGATACATACATTACATCTTCGGTAGCGGAAATACAGTGTTGAATAATTTTTTCAGGGTCTGACACTAACTGAAGAAAATCTTTATAAGTTTTCACTACGCTCCTTTGAGGTAAATTATTCCGTTGACCAAATTTTCCCCAAAAAGAATTAAGATACAGTTTTCCTACTGATCGCATACCCGAATTTTTTTTTTATATTGCCATATTCCAAATTAACACCTTCCATAGACTTATAATTTTTAATGTATTCAGCTTTCTGAATTTCTGTTTCTACATTTTTCGGCCAACCGCTTGCTTCTTGCTTAAATTTTAAAAAGGTATTGATATAATCTGTAAAAAGCCCTCCCATTTTTAAATCGGCATCGTACTGTATTACATTGTACTGCCAAATCTCATTAATTTTTATGAGCTTATATCCCAATTCTAACGCTTTGATAATTTCCAAAGAAACCTACGTACTGATTAATTTTCGCTCATCTATTTCTTCATGCAAGCACTCATTCTCATTTAACATTTCGCCACAAAAACTACATAAGGGAAATAACAATTTGTTGTGAAGCTTAACTGGCAACACAGGATGAAATAAATTTGTGGGCGGCAAAATTTCACATTTAACTAATCCTTGTACTCTTTCACTAAAAAGTTCAAAATTTTTTCCAGTTAATTCAAAACATTAAAAACCAATAAAAATATTCGGGTGGCCGATTGGAAAAGTGCCTGTTTTACAAATGTAAGGATATAAAGAACATACATCCAAATCTTTAATTCGCTCGCCGTTTTTGGCTTTATAATAAGTCGCGATATTATATTTTATTACTCGTACGACCACCGTAAAAAGCATCTCGAGGATTTAGAGAGTCATTCTTTGCTAGTGGATGCTGGTTAATATAATTTTTTGGGATATAGTTTGTATACTTTCAAAACGCTCGTTAAAAGTTGTCGAATTTAGTAAAACTTTATTTCGGTCGTGAGGAAAACAAATTGTACAACCGTGATAAAAACAACCGTGAAACTGAAAAATGATACCTTTCCCTCACGGTTGTTCTAAATACCCGTCAACGCGCGGCCCTTCTAATAAAACATACTCTCTCGATCTCCCGGCATGTATTATTGCGCAATTCCTACACTTTTCCTCCCATAAAAGCTATTCAATAGTTTTTTGAGAGTGAGCGTCTGCTCTCATATAGCCATTATACGGAATAACGCCTATACAATCGTCTTTTAAAAAGTTTTTTCTAAAAACGCGTGAACACGTGCTCGCGATAGTGACCCTTTCCGTAAACGTGTCTACGTTTCCTATTTCTAAAAGAATTTGTCTAAATTTCATACACGCCTCTCTTAATATTTTAACAACTTGAATACAATACTCGCGTAATTCTTTTCCAAATTAAATTCTGTTTCGCGTACGTCGGTATACCATTTTAAAAAATCATCGCGTTCTCCAGTGCTCATGAGTTCGGGTGTATAATAGTGCAGGTCGGGATGCGCATCGATATAATTTTCATTTTCTCGAGTATTAAACAAATGGGGAAAATATCCTTTTTTAAGTTGTTCCGAGAACCTGAATGTTTTGGGTTGGGTAAAGCCGTTAATTTCATCGGTAAATAATTTAAACTATCTATAAATTTTCTTATACCTACCTGTAATTTTAGGATACTCCGACCTTTTAAAATAACCTCGGGAATCATATTTTTATTGTTTTCCGAAATAAATTGTAAGATAAATTGCGCATCGAGCGATTTGCTATTATGCGCAATACATACAAACGAGGAAAAATTATTCTTTTTAAACCTACTCACAAAGTCTAAAAACTTTTCAAGACAATTATCGCCCTCATAAACATGCTGACGCACACCGCAAAAGCCGCATAAAACATTTATATCGGTATTTTTCTTACAACCGCTACAACACAATTGTACAACACACAATGTTGGTGTATGTATAAAAGTATTTTCTCCTAATTTTGTATCTCGTCTAGTTTCAAAATCATAAAATACAAAGTACGTTTCCGGATAATTGCTATTTTTTTTTTAAACCGTTCGAGTTTACAATCGGCCGCATAAAACAGAGTTCGTTAAGACCATGACTAACTTTGCAATGCTTATAATACATTGCTACTACTACAATTTCTACAAATTTTTACGGTCGTACACACAGATAATTTACACAAACGGTTATTTCGGCTACGCGACGCTGAGGCTACTTTCTTGTGCTGGTTGAAACAACCTTCATCGAAAAATTCTCGGTTGCAATCTACACAATGTATTTTTTCTGCATTTTTATTAATTTTCTCGCAATTTTGTAGACCCTTACATTGTGGGCAAATATTATCGCATTTATGCGTTAAGATACAGTTGTACGTTACATTACATGGGGTGCAATAAAACATTCGTGATTTCACGGCTAAAAGATTTACAATGCTATTATAATGTTGCGCTTCCTCATAGTACATTATATTTATAAAACGCGAATATTCGCCTGGTACATTTTCCTGCCCGTCAAAAAGAAGCGGAGCACCAGTTCCAAAAGTTTCCTTCACGTTTACACGTGAAAATAAATCCCACAAGTCTTCAAAATTAAATTGTTTTATAGGCCTGTAATACATCCACACAGACCCTTGAGTAAAACTATTCGAATTTAACGTTACGCCCACAAGATAACTTTTATCAAAATCACGTTTTAAATATACGACTAATTCATCAAAGCTGATTCTATCTACGTAACTGGATTAATATTCTCATCAGGGGTCCTAATTTTAAAAACGACTTCGCGCGCTGTCATTCGAAAATGATTATTGTACCGCTCATTACTTGAATATACAATAATTTTACCTGTATCTATGACTTCAAAATTCCTCGCAATATCGTCTCTATCAGCACTACTACCACTAACACCACCACCTGTTTGCTCACTCATTTGCACTGTGCGGCCGCTTCTGCGACTGTTGTTGCGCCTGTTGTTGCTCTTGTTGTTGTTGGCTCTTGCTGTGGTTGTTGCTGTTGTTGTTCTTTTTTATTATCCTTGAGCCGTCTGCATACTGTAAAATAAATAATAAATATTTAAATTTTTTGGCATTTAGTAGACAGACTTTGTACTTTTCACGCCTCATTTCTGTAGGCATACATTTTTTTTCAAATTCAGTTGGCTATTTATCTTTATTATTCGTTCTACCACGTTTCTGTCATAACGTATTCGTTTGGAGATCTGCTCCTCATCGTCCCTGGCTTTGTCTGTGATACTCACGCTCCGGTTCACTTTCCTCTCTAACACCAGCCATCTGTGGTCCTTCATCATCAGACAATAACCGAGACACTACAAAAAATACAAAATTTATTATACACTTAATTAAATTTTCGTATTAAATTTTTAAAGAATTTAAATAATTCAAGTAATTTACTAATATTATTGTAATGCTTCATTAAGCATCACAGCCGCTCATTTTTTCTTCTCCTTTGCTCATCACAATTACTCCGACATATTACACAGCTTCGTCATTTTCGTGTAAGAAGATATTATGTAACACTTCGATGTGAAACGTATTTACATGCTGAAACATTTCCGCAATTATTTTCAACAAATCACTTTTTTCCAAATGTAGCAAACGACCGAACCACGCACTAGTATAAATTCCGTAGCCCGATTCATGTTGTTTGGCTGATAAAAATACCGCACAACGGGATACAATTTCGTGCAGTTTTGATAAAGACATAATGAAAAC
>JAWWEQ010050032.1:0-12336 GCA_035583055.1 Torymus tubicola
TTGATCTTTGCGGGTGTGCAATGTACTACTGATAACAATTTTTGTGTAGTAAATTTGGAATAACTCACGCATAAGAAGGATGATACTCCAAGATTCTGAAATGAATGGCATCCAATCAATGGACCACTACACTTCCGTGTTTTAGCGCATAACTTTTGTTCATCGTGACCAATACAATTGTCCAAATATTTTATTTGTGGGCATCTTTTATCTTTACTTGGATCTTCCCTCACATCATTAGCAGCATCTTCGTTAACGAAATATTTTTGAAATCCCATTAGCCGGTAATATGGAAAGTTTTCTATAATAACAAGGAGATTAATGTTTGTATTAATTTAAAAATTTAAATCATAATAAACTTTGAATTTTAATACCAGAGAAATTATTCCAGTGAGGATCGTCATCTGAAACATAATTTAAATTACAATTAAATTAAATTTAATATTTAAAAATTTGCTATAAATTCGTGTTTATTAATTTTCATAACAAAGTCATCTAATGTTCAATGATCCAATGTACAGTGTGCGCGCGCGTGTGTGTACGTGTGTAAGTTTTTTTTTATGTTACTTAACGTCGCCCTGCATACGAATAAATATTTGTATATAAATTTTATTTTTGCTTTTTAAACGAAAATTTTCGTGATTTTTGTAAAATAGTTATTATATTTATCAGTATTTTAATAAAACTTGAACTTGTCCCCATACCCTATTATATTATTTCAATAATTAATTGAAAGACCAAGTCATAATAAGTAAATATATAAAAAAATCGTTTGAAACCGTGTTTAAAATTAAATAACGAATTAATAGTGAAAATTGTCTTTTTGAGAAAGCAACATGAAAATTTCAAAACATCAACTTGTTTCATTCATAACATTACTAACCTTCATATTTATATTGCAATGAATCACATTTATAGAGATCTTGAGATGACTCCATCATTATCTTTTTAAATTTAATTACTGCGTATCTGTACTCTCTTTTTACTTTTTGGAATAAATTTTCTCGAGTCGTATTAAAACTGTGTTCTGCATTATCTGAAAATAATTGTTTTGTACCTTAATATTGGACTAATACATTTTTTTGTTCAAGAAAAAAAATTCGTCTCAGAAGATAATTATTTCATGAAAATAAATGATATATGATAAAGCAAATAATTATTTAGAATAATAAAATTTTGTTATGCAGTTACCTAAATATTCGAAAATGTCAAATATTTGGTTTTTGGCTGAATAATATTGTATAGTTACAAATCTTAAAGTAACAAGTAACTTATCAAGCAACTGCATGTGGGATAGACCTGTTTTGCAAACATGCTCATATTTCTGAAAAAAAAATGTTTAAATATAATATGACCACATTGTTCACTTGAAAAGTAGAGCTTTATAAGATAACGTTTTCAAATATGCCGCCGCATTGGCGAAGTGCAAGAGGTATTTATAATTTAGTTTGTTTTAATCAGATTGATTACAAATATAAAAAATGACATACATTTACTGTACTTTATAGTTACACTACTTTTAAAGAGAAAATCAGGTAATACGTTTATTTTGCATTTTACGCAATAAAGAAACCATTATATTGGCAATGGATATAACAATTAATTAAATTACTCGTCAAATTTGTTGACGATATGTACTATAACGGGCTGCACTATAAGGTATCTGTATTACCGACACGGTGACTCGGCTAGGATAGAAGCACACAGTTTGACAGTGCGTCGATAGTCTCGCGGTAGAGACACTCGACTGTCATCCGGACGGCGCGGGTTCAAGTCCCCATGTCAGCGCGTATTTTTTTCGTATTTTCCCCGAATCCACCCTGTTACAACTGGCGCCCAACAAAATAATCCACGTTTCTTCTGGAACTTCCACGATCGAAAAGTAGTCCGATCGAAATTCTTCCTCCCATCCTTGAATTCGTGAATCACGATCCCGAGGGATTCCCTGCGTGTAAGTCTGTGCGGTATACGGCGATAGGAAAGCACTATCCTATAGTGTGCATACGGTTACGTAGTACGGCCCCAGCGTCGTGTGAAGGGGACTTAACTCGCAAGTACCGAGAGGTGTCTTGTCACTCAAGTGTAGTCACGCGAATATAGGTACGCACGCATATTTTCAGGAAAGGAATTACAGAGAATTTTTCTTGTCCTGATTCAGCCTCCACGTAGAATAGAGTCTACGAGACTCCCGCACGAGCATTTAGTTGAAAGTACTCTTGAATGGCGGTTGAGCATGGAGAAGGGTCATCACGTCTCCTGGACAGAACTAGAGACTGATGTCCGCGTACGGGAGGGAAGGTGTGTATAATTAGAAAAGAGATTCGGATGCTAGTCGGCGACACGTAGCGCCCTATTTGAATTGGGAGATATCGCGTCCAGGGTATACGCGATATCTGGATGGGGGATATAACAGGTGCATGGAAGGTATCTGTATTACCGACACGGTGACTCATTTAGGATAGAAGCACACAATTTGACAGTACGTTGGTAGTCTCGCGATAGAGACACTCGACTGTCGTCCGGACGGCGCGGGTTCAAGTCCCGATGTCAGCATGTATTTTTTTCGTATTTTCCCCGAATCCATCCCGTTACAGTACACATAAATTATGTTATTAAATTCAAAATGATGATAATCATTATGTTATGTTTACGTATTCAAAAATTGTATAATAGAATTATTTTTTTTTAATGTTTGTTTTATACCGCTATGTTTGTAGTGTAATTGTGTCCTAGGAAATTCACTGTGTTGTCTAGTAGTAAGATTTGCTGTATTGTTGCCAAATCTTCATCAAGTTTCTTATCATTTTGTTCTGCGGTATTTCTCAGTTCTTTTCTGTCATCTGGCTTATGTGTTTTGATGTTGCATAATTTAGTTACAGCATCTTCTAAAATTTCTGAAATGCTGCTAATGTGTCTGTTTAAATTAGTTTTCATATCTATGTGATGTAACATACTCGGCAAATCACTCAAAATATTTATTATCTCACCCATATCACTTACTGCATCACGATTTAGTTTTTTAAGGGTGCCCAAGGACCCGTCGTTACCTTCAAGTATCCTAGTTACTTTTTCATAATACTCCAAACCAAATTGCACAAAGCCTGAAATACTTGATGCGTAACTAATCAGTACTGGTAAATATGCCTTAGTTTCCTGATGCTGAATGGCTATTAAAGAGACTGCAAGTATAATTTGGTATAATTTCACCATTTTGGTAGTTTTCCTTTTTTTCGATCCTTGTAAATACTATCACAGATTGCACACTTGTAGTTACTGTCTAGTTAATAAAAAATCTAGTATATTCATAGCAACGAAAAAAATATTTTTATAAATCTTTTTCTGTTGAAAATATGTATGTATAATTCATTTAACCCCTATGACAGTGTAATATATTCGAAACTAACGTTATATACTTATTAGTGCAGACAAACTACTTCAGGCAGTAAAATAGTCGGGATCCACCCATAAATACCGTTCGACGATAGTATTAAAATTCTTTACAATAAAATAGAAACAGTCGTTAAATAACTTTCGATAATACCTGCCTTCATAAATACACATTTTATTTCAATATATTTTAGCCTTGACTATTGCAAATATCTGTGTACATGCCATGTTTTTATCATTTAGAAATTCTTCCTGATATTATTTAAATTTTCCTCAAAAGACCGGAAAAAATGGACACAGAATGATAATATTTCGTTTATATGATGATTAAATATACATAGTCCTGATCAGTCGTCGTAGAGCGTTTGTTCCATACAGACGTGTTTACATTCGCTCCGTAAGACGTGTTTACACTCGCCAAGTGATTAACATTCCTCACAGTTTATATCGTTTCCGATACATCATACGAGGCCTTATAAGTATAAGTATAGTAACTTATAAGTGCAAATCAACCGTTCCTACGATTGATTTTGCAGGATCGAGATGGCTTCAGCATCTGGGGCCTCATCTCAAAATGCGGAAGAATCTTTAGTAACTGGAGGCTCGCCCAAGGAAACCAATGTCCCAATATTTGATGCTAGTGATTTATCGAACCAAAATGATAGCTATGCAAGCAAAGCGCAAAAAGATGTAGCTCCAAAAAGAGACACAGGACTAATAATGATGTGCGTGGACGACCTTACTTTGACAGAATATACCGTTTCTATTGGTGATATTGTGAAATCAGAAAATATCCTTTTTTGCCTCTGAAGTATCCAAAAATCGAGTGTGCATATATTTATCTAGCAAAAGCTTAGTTGAAAATCTTACTGATGAACGTGAGTTTATCGAAATTCAAGGAAGAAAAGTATTCATTAGGCCGCTAATTTCCAACTACAAAAGAATAATTATATCTAACGTTTCGTCTAGTATACCCAACCAAATTTTTGAATCTGTATTTGATCGCCTAAGTGTCAACAGAAACTCTGTTGTATCAACTATGAGAGCCAGCGTAGATCGAGAAGGATACGTTCACATTCTAAGTTCACGTAGACAAGTCTTTGTCAAAGGTAAAGACATTCCAAAGATTCCCTCTATGTTTCAGCTCAAATTTGATGGTCTCGATTATTTTATATATACTAGTACAGATGTACTTACGTGCTTTGCATGTAAAATAGAGGGGCACCAAATGTTAATATGGAGTGTCACGGGGCGGGTTTTAGCCACCAAGTGCGCCTACCTATGCGACTTGGTGCTTCGAACCACGGCCTTTCTGTATCCTTTTCTTAGGCCGTAATGGCCAGATTAAGCTGCAGACGCTCCTACGTCGTGCAATCGCACACTTAATCTGGTTATCTTCCGTGCAACATCCGAGGTTTGAAGCTCGCGCTTTATTTTCTCACCAGTGACGTGAACTTACCTTTAGTCACTGGTTTCATGTGCCGGCTACTCAGTTCTTCACGATGGCGGGAAACGGGCAACGATTGGAATGCGAAATTACAACTCATCAAATTAAATATAAATAAAGATAAGTTTGGTTTTTTTAAGTTAAAAAGATAAAAATACAATATTGGTCAATCCTAATTAACGATGCGCCAATACATCATCTGTAACGTCAGCTGTTTCGGCAACTGACGTCACGCCTATTCTATTATTCACCATGTGCGTGAGGTAATATACGCCACACGTACATGGTATTCTACATTGCGTACTTGCCGTACTATACGCTCTACGCACGGCAAGTGTCTTGAGAGATAGTCGCACTCGATGTGCGACACACGCACTAGAGTGAGAGAGAGGGCAGGCTCTGCGATATCTCGTCATCTGCACATTCGCTGCGCGCACTGGCTATTTACAAACCGCCAACAAACTGAATTCAAATTCTACATTAGTTTTTGATGAACTTATATTCAGAATCTGCGCTCTTTCTACACTCAATCTCTCCGCGCGATAACGCCAGCGGATGCCGTTATCCAGGTATCGACGAGCCTGAACAACGGTTTCGCGAAACTAACTCGCGGCGCAATAAATGCGTGCACGCTTACCTTTTTCAAAATTCGGATTTGGTTGTAAACATCGCTTCCTCAACTGTCCTCTACAAAGGCAGGATGACGGGCACGGTTGATCAAGAATACGAGCGATAAATCATACGACAGGGGAAAGAAGCCTGTGTATGATCTTGTTATTCATCGCGTTCTTCCTACGGCGAGAACGCGATGTTACACAGCACGAATTACATCTTCAGCCTCAGAGTACTTCGCATGTACACGTCTGAGGTTTTAATCAGCGAAACAACTAACAACTCCCTGTTGTATATCCGCGTTTTCGCGAAACCGGCATTTCGCGCGCGTTTCTCCGTTAACGGTCGAACGACAACAGCAACAAGTCTGCTAGGTTCTCTCCCTAGACTTACTAATAATGCTCTCGATACTGCTCAAATTCTGCATTGAGGCGACATCTCTTGTCTTAGGATAGGATTCTATCACTTCCGTATCAACAAAAGATAATTCTCAGTTACCTACGAATTTAAAACACAATACGTTTAAAAGGCCGTTATACACTACAAGCAGTGAAGTGCTTTCAAACACTTCAAATATCCAAACGAGATCACAAGCAAGGAAAGAGATCAAACTCACGACACGCTCCAATAAAAAAAGTAAACTCGATATTGGATTCCAAGAGAAGATGGACGAGATTGAAAACGCTTTGCGCCCTCATGAAAATGTCTGCAATGACCCAAGAGATACTCTCACCTTTAGTTTCAACCAATTCATCAATTTCGTTAAAAGTACCTATCGCAATTCAAATGTTTTAGAAGAAACTAGTAAAATATCAAATTCTAAAACAGAGGTAATCGAATTAATAAATAAGGTTCATCCCCTTATCACGGTTAGATCAGTCAAAGCGAAACTAACCAGATTAAAAACTAATTTAACCATGAAAAATTTTGAAGAAACGGATACAGAACACATTAGCGAAAATGAGACTAGTGAGTCTGAAAGTGATAAATAATTATTTAGTCCATAAAATTTAAATCTGAATTTGAAAAAAAATAAAAATAAAATAATAAAATCGAAATGGCTGAATTTTATAATAAAGATTTAAAAATAATATTTTGGAACTGTAGAAGCATCAATCGAAGAAAAGAAGATCTCTCTATTCTTGATGACGTAGACATTTTTGTTGGCATTGAATCCTAGCTTTCACATGATCACACCTTCCACATTCCTGGTTTTAAAACATTTCGTCATGATCGTCTCGTCGCCAATGGTGGAGGTATTGTTATCTGAATTTGTAATTATTTGGCTTACACAGAAATCGAAAATCTGTATTGCTCCGAGACATCTGTAGAGATAGCCGGCATAAAAATCACTAATATCAAACCCAATATTGAACTCGTAGCTTATTACAGAGCCCTGGGTTTAATACTTTCGCAAGAAACGTGGGACCAGATTTTTAATAATATCAACAAAAGTAAATTTTCAATTCTCATGGGCGACTTTAACGATCACAACATTGCTTGGAATTATAATAAATCTGATACTAACGGTGATAGACTTTATGAAAGTCTGAATAACTCAAATTTGTTTCTTCACAACTACAATACTATCAGTCATGTTACTCCTAATAGCTGTATATACTCTAACCTAGACTTGATATTTTCTTCAACCAATATTTCAAATAAAATAAACACTTCAGTTTCCGGTGAAACCTTGGGCTCTGATCACTATCCGATTGTAATCGATATCTCTATTGAAAAATGTATTTACCATAAGACATCTTTTAATCTAAAATCCGTCAGAACTAACTGGTGCAAATTTCCGAATAAAAAAATTTTAAATGCAACGACCCATAGGAATCCTGTTTCCTGGTGGGACTCCGATTGTGACAGGGTCAAAAGGCTCCGAAAAGCTGCCTTCAGAAAATGGAACTTCACCAAAAAAGAGTGTTGGATATTATAGTAAATATATAATCTTGACTATATACCGATGTACTAGCTGTAATACATACATGCATGACCCCCACTACACTTTGTTTATGTGTACAGTAGCGGAAGATGAGAGCAACTCACTACGCGACGTACTCGCTCTCTTGCCGTACAGACCTCGATGTAATACTGCTTTATATAATAAAAGTAATCATATCAATCATTTACTGACCTTTCCAATATTCCAACAAAGAGTCTGAATTTATAGAATACAAAAAATGCTGCGCCCTCGCGAAACGAACCTTTAAAGCTAAAAAGAAAAAACAGCATAATCCACACGGCCTTAAACAAAATCAGTCCTCCGTGGTGCGCAACCAGCCCAGACTGGCTTCCCGATTGTGTGGAGAACGAATCTTGGATTCCCCTTTCAACTTTAATGAATTCAATTTGGCACTTGAAAGCAAAAACAACCACAAATCTTGTGGATTAGATGGTGTTGATTATGAATCGCTTCAAATGCTGTCGATAAAATATAAACTTATCTTAGTTGATATATTTAATGAAATCTACGAAACAAGCTGCTACCCATCAAGTTGGCAAAAAAATTTTGTTCACTTTATTAAAAACTCAAATGGAAAAAATGTCTGACCTATTAGTTTGTCGTCATGCTGCTGTAAATTATTTGAAACTATTCTGAAAAACAAGTTGCAATGGTGGGTTAAATTCAATAATATTTTTCCTAAAAGCCAGTCAGGGTTCCGCAAAAGACAATCCTCAGTTGATAATTTGACCACCCTTACCTTGAAGGTGGAGGAGGCTTTCAGCAATAAAAGAGATCTCCTTGCCGCTTTCTTAGATGTAAACGGCACATTTGACAATTTGAATATTGACATTCTATTGCAACAATTGGCTTCAATTGGGTTCCCTTCCAGGTTGCTCAAATTTATCAAATTCTGAACCCACGAGCGTCATATTTATACCGTGATCAATGGCGATCAGTTTTTAACTGTACACAAAGGCGTCCCACAAGGTGGCGTACTTAGTCCATTGCTATATAGCCTATATGATATCAAAATCTAACCTAAAATCTATCTAAAAGTGTTACAATATCTCAATTTGCTGACGACACCGCCTTATATTGTAACACAGGTTCCACTAGTACCTATAAAAGATTACTTGAAAAGTCAATCAATGTTATTAACTCGAACTTAAACAGCATAGGTCTAGAACTTTCTCCGCATAAAACTGTCTTTCTTCATTTCAATAAACGTAATGTTAAACCAGGTGAAACCGAAATACTTGTAAACAAAGCACCTATCAAATCTAGTGACTCTGCTCACTTTCTTGGTATTATTTTCGATTACAGGTTATCATTCAAGCAACAAATTGACCCAATTCACAACAGAACCTCTAAAGCATTGAATATAATCAAATTTCTCAGAGGTACCTGGTGGGGTTCCAGCCCCAACACTCTACTAATTTTTTACAAAAGTTTTGTTCGTTCTATAATAGATTATCGATATTTTGTTTACTTCGCCACATAATCACTTTCTACACAGCGAATAGAGCGACTACAATTCCCTGCTATTAGGTTGATACTCGGATCAGAAAAAGCACACCCACGAATGTCCTCCTCGCTGAATCTAAACTGCCTCTTATACAAGAAAGGGCCAAATACCTATGCAAAACTTATCTTTATAAAATCTACTCTAACACTGATTTACTAGTATACAGGGCCATCTTAAAATTTTACAGAATTATTACATCACGCAACAACAAAAATCATAAATTTAGTAATAGGTTACTTCAATCTTGTATAGAAAGTACCAGTTCTGCAGTCGAACTTATATACTCTAACACTAACTTTTCTGGATACACTCTCAATTAATAATAATAATAAAATAAATAGAGTATAAACTAATTAACTTAACAATATAACTGTCAACGCCATAATAGGAGAAAAATTAAAAAAAAGCCGGGAACCTAACTTGTTGTTTCACAAACTATTAAGCAACCGGAATGCTAATATCTATTTTACCGATGGTAGCAAATCTGCATCCTTGACATCCGTAGGCTGTGCTTGCTTTTGTGCTAATAAAAATCAAGTAGTTACAAAAAGTATTGAAAAATCTGCATCTATAGTCACTGCTGAATATCTCGCTATTCGTGATGCTGTAGCTGACGCAGTAACTGATCCGACTAGCAATGCATTAATATTTTCCAACTCGCCAGTGCCTTGCTATCAATTGAGAACTTTGATGTAAAAACTAATCCCTATATATTAGAAATTAAAAAAGTAGTCTACGAATTCTCGGCCAGAAGCCCAAATAATTGCGGCATACAATTTCACTGGATTCTAGCACACGTAGGAATTGAAGGCAGCGAAAGAGCTGACAAATTTGTCAAAGAAGCTCCAACCCTTGCATCTTGCACTGAAATCAATATACCGTACACGGACCTCAAAGAAGCTGCGAAAAAAGAAGCAATTGACTCATCGGTGAAATTTGCCAGAAATGAAGGTTTAACCAAAGGCACACACTACTTCAAACACTTTTTTAATAAGAACTCGAAACCGTGGTTTGCCAACACAAACCTACAGCGTGAAATCATGTGATGACACGTTAAATTCTCTAAATTTCATGATCAAAAGTAGCCAATCAAATCGTGGACGCGTCGTGTATTTTAATATTAAGATTGTAATAATCCGTTAGCAATAAATAATAAACGAGTTGAGTTATATTTTATACATATAAGTCTGTGTCGTTTCCTTTTTATTTAAAATTATACCATATAATCCATAAGTGTACATCTTTAAATATTAAATATATAATCTATAATTTTACATAGCTTACTGGCATGTAGTATTCCTTGATAATTATTTGGTAAAGAACGTATCTATTGACAAGTCTCTTTTACGCAGTCTATTTTAAAAACTTTGGTTTCGGAGTCTGGTAATGAACATATTTATTATCACAGCTGTATCACATGTACAGAACAAGAGATTTCAAGAATGTTTGTATAGTTGCAAGCTTTATATACAAATTTAGATTGGAGGTCAATGATAAAACCGATTTTTTTTTTTAATTTTCTTTTATAAATTCGTTTGCCAGACCTACTTATTATTCTACTGTACTAATACTTATTCAGCTTTAAATAGAATAAAAAACAGTGAAATTTTTGAAATAAATCTCTTTCTCTCTCTTAAAATTATTCTGAACAATACTTATAATTATGACTTTCTTTTGTGACTTACGTTTTTATTACATTATAATTTTATAACCGATCGTTCGCTTAATTTTTAATAAATAAATGTTTATTTTTTTTCGAAGTGTCGCCGTAAAACTAGATATTGCTAGATAATGGTTTTTTGATATGCGGGAGTCGTTTGGATTTTATAATTGTCCTTTTGCTTATTTGGTTTGATTCAGTCAAGGGACTTTTTGTGGATTTATTCGCGTTTTCCTTTCGTCGTTTTTAATTACATTGTCTATTTTTGTCAAAAAAAAATTTAAAGATGATTTGGTACCGTCTTATCAAAATTTAACATTTCCTCTTTTTTCGCATAGGAAACACGTGAATTTTCGATGTTCATGTAACCGTGTCTGATATTTGTTACCCTACTGCAGGTGTAATCCACAAATTGTAAATTTTTTTATTGTATCTATGATAAATACTTGGTCCTTTGAACTAACAAGGAAAGCTTAAGTCATTTGCACGTAAAATATTTTGGCCGACGTTTACAGATAGATTTTGGACAATAGACAGGTAGTTCACCTTATAATCAGAAGCGCTTATACTGTTCTCCACTGTAATATTGCAAAAAGAGAGAAAACTACTTAGTCCCTTTGATAATCACAAATCCATAACTAAACTTTTGTATTTAAAAAATTGAATAAAAGTAATTTTGCACGAATGGGAAAAAATTATTTGAAAGATTATAATTAATAATGTTAACAGTAAAATCTGAAGTAATTAAATTGTATTCTAAATCTACTATACGTCATCAACCAAACGTAAGACAATTATGTTTCTTTTTTAAATTTAAAGCTTCAAAACACGAAGTCCCCATGAAACAAGTCTCCCAACAGAATGAATACCCAAATAATATCAATAATTTCCAAACAACAAATTTATCAACAACTCGATGGCTCGAAGCTTTCAAATCTTGCATCCGAAGCACGCGGCATCTTAATTGCCTCACTCTCACGTAAAAACATATGCTTGAAACAGAGCGTTGACGTGTTTACGCGACCAACGCGGAATGCGTTTGTTCGCCCTCCGGTTTTAGAATAGCGCGACACGTGCGCGTCGGTAGACTGCTAATGGTTTCTCGTTGGAGGAGGGAGCTGATGGAGATATTGAGATGTAGAGACTTAAGAGGATACGGCAACGATTAGTGTGTCGAGGTTTGAAAGTGCGCGGAGCGGAGTGATTAAGAAGAAAACGTGGCGATAAGTTGGTTGATCGGTGATCGAGTACATAGAGTTCTTAAAGTGTACAAGCGAGGATTGAATAATAACGGGTGAATATTGTCTGCGTAAAAAGAATTCGATTTTAACACGGATGGATATGGTTGTTGTTCATTATGATAAGCCAATTTTTTAGTAATATTTGAGAAATTCAAGTGTAATTGTAGGGGAGACTGGGGCAAAACCGTATACTGGGGTAAAACCGGAATTGTCAATTTCATGAGTTAATACTAGTGCCATCTACATTATACATGTAGTACCTCTTTAAGAATATCTCTAATTTCATTTTGCATACAGCAGCTATATCATCAATAGCTTACTGTTAACTTCAGACGAAGTCAAATATTTCTTAACTAGCGAGATTGCCTTTATCGCAACAGCCATTGTGTTTGTAATTTTCCTGGGAGCAACATATCCTTTCGGTGAGTAGATAGCCTTATAATATTTGTTATAACTAATAGGTACGCGTTGTTCTGGCTCTTAATTTTATTTCCAATTGTAAAAAATTAATAA
>JAWWEQ010050033.1:0-12335 GCA_035583055.1 Torymus tubicola
TTACCTTCCCGTTACCGTTGCTCCTCCAGGAGTCGATGCCCTCGGCTAACTGCAGCTGTAAAAGGGTAGAGGGCGGTGTCGCATATATTCCGTGAGGAAACCACCAGTTCTGAGGTCTAGTGATGAGCCTCTCTTGCTGCATATGCGGTCCGGGTCCATGAAATTGAAATGCGACGCGAGATAGGGTGGATTGCCGCTCTTCAATATGTAAGTTAAGAAGCACAAGACAAGGTATTCACGCTTTTTCTGTAGGGTGAGCAACTTGTTGGCGATGTAGGACGATGTGCTCGAACATCTTGACGCCAGACGCGAATCGGATCGCAGCATTCATGCACCTCATGACCTTTGTGGTGAGTTCGTCAGCCATACCCAGAAACAAACTAGCGCAGTAGTCATAGTACGGGAAAATTAGCGTCTTAACCAAATCTTCATAGAAGACGGCAGGAAGCACTTATTTCTCCTTAATCGCACAAGAGCAGCAAAGCTTTTCTTGGCAGTAACGTTGCACTGGACCCTTCATGAGAGCGAGTTGTCGATGATGACTCCCAAAACCTTGAGCGGGTCACTCGGCTGAATGACTTCACCATCGAGGGTGATCGTGGGATAGTTCAGCGCTCTCACCTTGCACATATAGCCTCTGGAACCGATCCACATAGCCTGGGTCTTGTTCTCTTGATGGTGAGACCACTATAGGTGGCCAAGAGGCGAGACACGAGACAGATCTTGGTTGGCTTTATCGATGATGCTGTTGATGTCCTTGTAACGACCACTGCAATAGATGACGAAGTCGTCTGCGTACAGATGACATTTACAGTGTTCGAGAGACGATGGCAGATCGTTGATTAACAAGGAAAAGAGAAGAGGCCCAAGAACACTTCCTTGTTGAGGCACGTCGGATGATCTACATAATGGTATTGAGGTAGAGCCGTCAGGTAATACAACAGTTTGAGAGCGTCCCGACAAAAAAGATTGTATCTAGCAGCAGGATGAATCGGAAAAGCCATAAGCTCGCAATTTTTCCACGAGAACGTTGATGTCCATGACGTTGAAGGCTCGTGAAAAGTCAATGGTGACCAGTAGCGTTATTTGTTGCGAGTTAATAGCCTCTCTAAAATTGTCGACCATTTTAACGAGTGCTGAGTGCGTACTGAAGGCTTTCCTGAAACTCGGCTGGTGACTAAAATGCCTCTGGCATCTAAGACTTTTTTGATCTGTGTAGCTGCTAAAGATTCCAAAACTTTGGATATGGAGCAGAGAATGCTGATCGGGCGGAAATCAGAGAGAGCTTCCGCGTTGTTTCTCTTCGGCAGGGGACGCACGATAGCTTATTTCCAGAGTGAAGGAAAAACATCCGATTGTAAAGAGAAGTCAAGAATATGTAGTATCACTAAGATGATAACGGGCAGGCAGTCTCTTAGTTGGCGTAAATGAATGCCATCAAGGCCAGAGGCGTCCGAACGAGCGGACTCAACGGCTTCACCGACATCAGCAGCGTCGACGTGCCTAAAATAAAATTGCTTATCTGGTGAGATTTGGACTGTTGGTCTGCGAGGTAGTATAGCTGGCGGAGTAGCCGCGTTGACAAAGTGTGCATTGAGTGCGTCAGCGTCATACGGGATCGGAGTGATTTGCGAGCGCTTAAAAAGACCGAACTCGTTCAGAGTTTTCCAGACGTCAGCAGAAGTAGGCGCGTTGCAGAGCTTAGATTTAAAAAAATGAAATTTAGCATTGTGAACGTCCGTCTGGACTCGGTTTTGGAGCGAATTAAAACAAGAGCGAGCGTTTGCTCCCCCGCTCCTCTTGAAGTAATTCCAGGCTTTGTTGCGCTCGTTGATTAAGCGTTTTATTGGAGGAGTAATCCATGGACAGCGTTGTTGTGGCATTGGTCAGCAGAGAGACTTTCTCGTCGAGGTTCTGTGACTCGACTAACGCTTGCCAATTATTAACGGCTAAGTCACACTGAAAGCGTTCAAGACAGAATGCTTTGAATAACCGCCGGGTGACGATGCGTGGGGCCGAAGTGGGAACCGGGATAGCCAAAGTGTACTTGCTTATAGTCGGTTGTCAAGCGACATATTGCTGACACAGATGTAATCGATGGCAGAAGGAGATTTATTGATAGGGTTGTACGTAACGTCAAAGGTGATCCTTTCAAGGTTACAGCTGATGAGCGAATCGTAGAGAATGCAACGTGTAGTGCAAGAACTGTGCCCGTTGATGTTGAAGTCTCCCATGATGATCGTAGAGTCATATGTGTTGTTGCAATTCAAGATAGCTTGTTCGACGTCGCACCAATATCCACAGTCAGGAACACTGTAGACAGTGCTGCATAATAGTTTAAAGCGTCCTACGGTCAGTTCCAGACATAAGAATTCTGGCCTTTTTATGTAGGTGACACTCTGAGGGGATCGACAGATTTCGCGCGTAGAAATGGATTCGTCGACATACATGGCAACCCCTCCGCGGTCAATGCTGAGCCTATCGACACGAAATAAATTAAAGCCAGGGATTTCAACGAGCTTCGAAGAAATGGTGGGCTTTAGAAAAGATTCTGAAATGCCAAGAACGTGGAATTGATTATCGAAGACGGCCGATTGAAGGTCGCGTAGATGCGCTGAGAGCGACTCCGCGTTCAAGTAACAGAAGTTAATGTTGTGTGGTGAACACTTGGAGTGAGAGGCAATGATGTGCGTTATACTGCTATAGGCCATAATTGATTGCTGCAGACTTGAGCGTTAACTTGGCACGAAACCCCAGGCATTTAAGCCTATCAAATGCTGTGTGTTCCGTATCGTTGCTGTTCGTGGATTTGCAATTAGAACAACAATGCAGTTTTTGTGACGCAGTTCTTTGAAGAGTGAGAGCCTGCAGAAAAACTATAGAGAGCGGTCTCGAGAGTGCATTTCTTCGCAACGTGACCGAATTTATGACAGTTGAAGCATTGAGTGACAGAAATATGATCCGTACAGCGACATGAGCGCAATCCAATGTAGACCCGGTTTGAAGTACAGAGCGCTATCCTCCATTCTGGCGTGGTTTCTATAATGCAAGAGCGTGAGTTCATACCTTCGCGAATTGGGAAGAGATAAACATCGTCACTGTTGTGGTCCGAGCGCGCCCTTTTGTTTTGATTGCTGACACTCGTGCTTAAACGATTGACGATAAATAACTAGATCAAATACAAGGTGTCGCTGCGAACATCGAAGAGGTGAAAAATCCAACTCATCTAGAAAGAGGTTATGGCACAGCTTTCTGAAAATAAAGAACGTTGCAGACAATCCCAGTCAGTCACCGAAGCAAAAAGCAGTAATCGACAGCCAGACCAAAACTGTGTGGGACCGAAGTTCCAGCCCCCAAAAGTAAGGACAGCAACCACGACACCAACCGCAGAATCGCGGAGCGACCGACAACTCGACTACTCAAAGCCCTAGAGAGAGTGAGAGAGAGAGAGGGAGAGAGAGAGTGTGAGAGAGGGAGAGAGAGAGAGAGAGAGAGAGAGAGAGAGAGAGAGAGAAGGCGTGTGCATTGGCGCAGTTGCCTGGACAATAGAACTGCTTGGCTCAGTTGGAGTGAGGAGCTCGATAAGGTAAAACGCCTCTGGCTAGAGGCTGATACTGGATGATGGGTAGCGTGTAGCACGTGGAGGAAATAGGATCATAGATGCAGAGTGCAGGTTACAGGGTAAAGGGTACTGGATGGCGCGGTAGTGAGTAAAAGATTTTACATTTATATATTTAATTTTTAATTCAATATACTGATAATAATATAATATTAATTATCAATAAGTCAGTAAGAATATTATATGTTTCAAAATTTGGAAAAGAAATTATTGATTACTGCCTTATTAATTAATTATCGACGTTACTATTGTAACAAGAAAAACTTTGAGCAGAAAAGTATTGAATTTTTACTACTGACAATTCACCTTGAAATCTTTGAGTTATTGCTTATGATAATCAATCATAAATATTGAATATGAATAAAATTGTGATTAGATTTTTAAATATTTTTTGGCGTTTGATATTATTTATTACTTATTTGAAAAATCATTAAAATAATTCAATTAGTAGTAAAAAAAATGAAACTTACCAATTTAAAGCTGGTAATCCTGAGGAGAAAAAGGAATATAAGACAACGGATTTTAGCACAGGAAAGGAAGGCTGTATAGAGAACTTAATATTAATTTGAATTATCCATTAAACTAACTGAATGAGTTGTGGGAAAGGGATTTTCAAAATCGTCGGCATTAAAAAAATGTGTGAACAATAATGTTAACGAATACTATTTAAATAAAACAGATATTTTATGTATTAATTGCAAAGCGAAACACTTTACTGCAGAGAAAGTGTTCAATATGGTTGATTTAATGAATTTTAGGGTTATGGTTCTGTCAAATTGGAAACAAACCTACATTTTCCACATAATTTATGTTCATTATTCGAAAATAATTATTAAAAACGAAAGCATTTTACTAAAGTACTCTTGAATTTTAATATTTCTCTTTCATTTATATCGTTTAATGCCAATAGAATTAACATTACTACAGGAACTATGATCGAATAAATGAGGTTTTATGTCTATTTGAAAAACATAGAATGCTGCTAATTTAGTTCCTGCAGTATTCGAAATAAATAAAAATATTTACTTTATCATTACGAAAGTTAAAAAAATCGTTACCTTTTTTCAGAAGCTTTACTGGAGCAGTTGAGAAAAGTATCCGATCTAATATTATTTCAATGTAACAACGTTCGGGTTTCACTTTTAAAATACTCAAACGATATTTAAATTTATTTGAAACAATCATACATATATTATTGGTGAAAATGTAAAATGTTCAAAAGCTCCTAAACCTGTAATAGGTGAAGATTTTATTACTATTCAAGAAATGATATTTTTCATCAATTTGAACAAACCACCGAAACTATTTGTGGCGAAAACTACGTTACTAATAGTGAAGCGATGTCGTTAGTAAAAAATCTTGAATGGTTCCTACATTTCTTACCTGCTACAACAGCTTTTAGCATAGAGTTTAAAAAGGCACTTATTGACAAATTTAATAAACGTTTCAAATTGATGAATGTTTCGGATTGATAGTCACGCAGATACAATGATAACACAGCTCCACAAAAAAAATTCTGTGCATAAAATGAGACCACCATAGCTATACGTTTTTGGGATCGCTGAGTATGAATCCGTGATGCGTTGACCCTATCAGGTCGTGGTCCAGGTCATTTCAAGGTCAAAATAAAAAAAAATGCGTTAAAACAGAATAAGAATATAATAACTTTATGTTTTCGGAATCCCTGAATACGAATCCGTGGTCCGTTTGATCCTACCAGGTCATGACCAAGGTCAATAGTCTCCATTCATTCTACTTATAGATTCCGGGGATTCCGGATCTACTTATAGATTTTCTATATTAATGAGCTCACTCATTAATCCCTCTATGTTCCTTTATCATTGTAAAATATTTTCTGAAGGTTTCCCCTCAGTTTCAGTAAAATGATACCCTCGAACCTTTTGAGACCCAGTTGTTTTGTTTCATGAATGAAACTAAAAATTCTGCTTCATCCTTAGCCTTGTCATCACTACTGGTAAAATATTATTCACTTCTTGTGTGATACCGTAATTTTTGCAATGCTCCGCGGTCAACGCGTATATATTTAAAACGAAAAAGTCGTATCGAGAGGACAGCAATAGAAGCGAAGCGGGCGAGCATTCGCTTATCCCCCAGAACACGCAGATTGTTGCGGGATCTAGTAAGCGAGCCTTTGTTGTAATTGCGCACCGCATTTTCATAGATTGTGTAATAGAGAAAGAGTGTGTGTGAGTAGTCCGGAAGTGTAGGGAGTGCCGAAAAGACGCACGAAAACGTATCCGTTCCAACAGCGAGAATCGCGATTAGCGTCAGCGAAAGAGTGAGCATATGTACAGTGGTGTTTGTAGCCGAACGCTGTGGTGATCGTTTTCCCAGCGGGGAAAACAGCGTAGTGATTGTCCAGGTAGTGGTACCCCTCTCTCTCAGTGGGGAGAGTGGTTTGGTCAGGATTGCCGCCGCGGCGACAGCGCCGCGTGGAAGGCGTCCTGCGACAAATAAGTCGCTCGCACAAGAAAAGGTAGCCGCGGTCCCGTGACGGCTCATGCGCGAGAGCGGCGAGTTGGCGCCCTAGTTTTATAAATTTGGCTATCTCGTTTTTTATGTAATTGAGGGAAAAGTTTGTGTGCGCTGAAACCGGGACTACCGGTTACGAGAGCCGAGAAATTCCGAATCACAAAATGGCGCGGCCAACGTAGGGCAACTCATAAAATCATTAATTACGCGAGTGAAAAAAAGTGCGTGTGAAAAGAAAAATTAGTTGTAGAAAGCGTGCTCGAATTATAGTAAGGGCGAGTTTGAGCGCGCGAATTCGTGGAAACGAGAGCGACTTTGCCGCGTAAGCTCCGAGCAAGTCGAGTGCGCCGCATTCCGAGTATCGCTGCGCGCCGAGTCGGAATTCTGAGAACCGCGCGCGGCGACGTAACCGAGTCCCGCAAAGAGACACTGGGCTAGTATTATTTTTGCGAAATATTATTTCTTTCCTTCTTACCAGCAGAATTTCGCGGACTACTTAACGTTTAGAAAGGGTAAGTAACAGTCGGCGAGTGCAATCATGCACTGGGCACGTGCATGAGTGTCCGTGATCTGCACATACGTAAGTCGGTCAAGCGGAATTTTTGTATTCAACATGAGCGATACGGGAAGTCATAATTTAATAGAATATTCTACAGTTAACAATTCTTTAAGAAGTACACCACCAGGGCTCTCTGCAAAAGACTCGCCGAAGCACTACTATTCCCCCATCTTGACTACTGTACAGTTGTATAAATTGACGCGTCAATGCAACTAAGAGCACGACTGCAACACATCACTCCCTACAGGGACAAAAACCGACATGAAAACCGACAATCGCAGGGAATATTTCGCGAGCCTTATTTTGTATAAAATCATTCACATGTGTGCGCTAGTATACTTATTGTACAATTTCCAAAAACATATCCAGCGGAGACCCTGTAGAGGCGAGGTGAAGGAATTAGAGGAAGGAATATTCCGCGTACGCGCACAACCAAATGTTATCATTTCTTTTATGTATACAGAGCGCGTCTGTGGAACAGGCTTTTAATAACGCTAGACTAGTCCGCAACACGTATTATTGGGACAATAATTATTTATTATCTATTGAATGAGTCTACATTATTTTCTGTAGGATTTTAGTTATTTATTTGTTTATTTATTCCAGATATTATTATAATTTAGAAATTCTGCAAAAGTAAATAATTACCTGTGCGCAGACCTGGAGATATAAAAAAAAGAACATATAAACTTACATGCTATAACTTATAAAGTAAATATGTGTTCGTCTAAAAGTAGGTTTTTGAGGACCTCACTTTTTACCTATCTAAACCTACCCCTAACCTATCCCGCATTCACCCAGGGTTACGCCTGTGGGACGTGGAAAAACTTTACGCAAACTATGTGGGATAAATCCTGATTAGGAAAACTAGCACCGGGATGATAGATGTATTTGATTCATTCAGTTTTAAAGTATATTACATATTCGAAGTCGCAGATTTAAACATAACATATATATGTATTAAGTAATGTCACAAATGGTTATCTAGCTGCTTATATACATGACGTTAAATATTGCACTATTGTTGTTGTATACATAATAAGTATTGCCATTACTAATTACTGGGTAATGACTTATTCATTCTTTTAGTTTTATTTTAGATGATTTATTTATGATATTTAATACTTTAAGCTCATTGGGTAATAAGTTGTATAACTTTATAGCATTTATATAGTTATTCTTATTACTAATTGTTTTTAAATACTTGGAAAATTGTATACTTTTATTTCTAGTTATACTTTCCGAGTTTAAATATATGTTCTTGAGGGTGTTATAACCACCAGGTGGGTATATATACCATAGTTTATAATGCTATGAAAAAATGCAAAATATATCATTCATAATAAAATCAATATGCTTATCCCATTTTAAAATAATTCCTAAATATTTACAACTTTCAACTTTTTTAATTTTTGTTTGTCTATAAAAGTATCAAAATTTGCAGGTACGCTATCATAATAAATACCAAAAGTGATATATACTGTTTTATCAATATTGAGTGATAATTTCTTTAAGGCTAACCAATCAGCTACAATTTTTAAATAATTGTTCATCCCGACCTAAACTTCATTCCAAGAATTACCTGTCGATATTATCGCTGTGTCATTAGCATATGATAAAAATTGTATTTTCAGGTATTATTATTAGCAAGTCATTGACATACAGGATGAAGAGTAACGGTACTAGGATTGTACCTTGTAGTACTCCTGTATTTATTTTACCATCATCACTGAAACACTGACCCAACCTTACTTTTTGTGTTCTATTATCTAAGTAGCTTTGAATAAGTTTATTTGCTTTTCCCCTAATTCCATAATTATACAATTTATCTAGAAGTATTTTCTGATCTACATTATCAAATGCTTTAGCAAGATCCAGAAAAGTTACTGCAATTGGCTTACTTTTATCTAAATTTTCATATATTTTTGTAGTGATATAACTTAAAGCATCTTTAGTTCCTTTATCTTTAATAAAACCAAATTACTTCACTGCTGACAATTTATTTTTATCAATGAAAGCGTAAAACCTACTGTAAATTATTTTTTCAAAAAGTTTTGCTAAATTTGAAACTAAAGAAATAGGTCTATAATTGGATACTTCATTTTTACAACCAGATTTATAAATTGGAACTATTTCTGACGATTTCAAAGCATTAGTCAAAACTGAATTTTCAATGCACGGATTGAATAGATGGACCAGTGCATCAGGCACATGATGAGAAATGCACTTTAGGATCTTCGAATTAATTACTACACCACCATTTTTCATGCCCATATTATTTATAATTTTTAGAATTTCGTTTTTGTCAGTTGGTTCAATAAAAATAGAATTAGGATTTTGATGTCGAAGCTTAAGTCTTTTGTTAGCAGACGTTTTTATCTTATTATATAAGTTTTTATCGACACCGCAGAAATAATTCTTAAGATAATTAGCTTTTCGTAAAGGTTCATTAATAATTTTATTGTTAGGGTCTAAAAGTTGATTGATATCGGAATTTAAATTTTTTCTATTTTTACTAAGTTTAGTGCTGATAAGGGGGGGGACAAGGTATTGTAATTATCGCAACGCTCCGCGGTCACCGCCTATATATTTAAAACGAGAAAGGCCTATCGAACAAGCAAACCTGGACTAGCGGTACGAGAGCCGCGAAATTCCGTGTCACACTTGTTCTCTTCTTTTTTTTTCCTCAGCGTTGCTGCTATTATCATTGATCAATATACTTTTCATTCAATATATTGAACAGAAACTTCAACTTTAACTTCATCATACCATGATGAATGTCATTTGAAGGTAATCATAAAAATCCAATCAAGCAGATAAAACTTTTGTTTTTTTTAAACACTGAGTATAAATTGAAGTTTCTTTTAATCTTATGAGATGCAAATCAACGTTTTTACCATGTCAAAATTATAATAATAACCGCTGCAACCGATAACTTCCGCGGCGTTTTATGCGTTGCACGGTGAAAATTTCAAATGAAATGAGATATGTTTAGATGAAATGAAATGAGTTCAGATGATCTTGAAATGACCTGCTGAGATCAAACGAATGCTGAATTCGTACTCAACTATCCAAAAAACAGTAAGTTATCATATTCTTTTTGCATTTTAACGAATTTTTCTCATTTTGACCTTCAAATAACCTTGACCGAGACTTGATGGGGTCAAACGGACCACGAATTCGTATTCACGGATCCCAAAAATGTATAGCTATGATGGTCTCATTTTATACACAGAAATTTTTTTTATGGGGCTGTGCAACGAATCAAATTACAAAAAATTTAAATGAGTGGGTATCAGAAAAATTGAGTCTAACAAACGAACGCTGAGTGAAAAAAGGTTCAAATGTAGAGTAACGATAACGGACTACAAGAAAAATTGAGAATTGCAAAGGTTCAAGATGTGCTTAACATACCACAAACGCAAATGTCTAAGTAGTTATATGGTCTGAAATGCCTAATTTGATGCTGGCGAAACTAGCTTCGCGTTATTTAACAGTAATCGCTACTTGTGTGCCATGGTATATTGGTCAGAAATGCCTAATTTGATGCTGTCGAAACTAGCTTCGCGTTATTTAACAGTAATCGCTACTTGTGTGCCTACTAAACGCCCTTTCTCTCATGCACCTTTCATACTTATGAAGAAAAGAAATCGCCTTTCTGCTGAGCACTTTCAGCAGCTCTTATTTCTAACGACGTTACTAAAAGCGTATTGCTTTTTGATTAATGTATAATTAAAATATAATGATAAATTAAAATTTAATAATAAAATAATATCCGTTAATATATTTAACGCCGGTACCTTCCATGCGCTCGTTATAACGAGCCCGTTATAACCGACACGGTGACTCATAGTAAGTAGAAGTACACATTTTGACAGTGCGCTGGTAGTCTCGCTGTGGAGACACTCGACTGTCGTACGGACGGAACGGGTTTAAGTCCCAATGTCAGCGCGTATTTTGCTTCCTCCTACAGGAAGTTTTGTTATAGTAATTTTTTGAGTCCTCTAAAAACTTGTTATAATTTTTATTTTTTTTTTCATTTTATATAGGTTTCGCGCCGCATGCCTCGTTTACGTATTAACGTCGTGTTTTAACTATTAAAAACTCGTGTTTGGTGTTGTAGTTGTTGAACTGTAGGAGGAAAACGTCTCCCAGAATTTAGTAGTGTCGTTCTGCGTTTATGAACTTTTCCATTATGGGGTGGTTTGACTGTCCACATAGGCACTTACAACTTTCTCCACTGCCATATCGAGGCCAACCCTTACTCAGGAAACTGATTGCCAGCGTTCAAAAGTAGGCTACCTGGGACTTGATTCCCGACCCGATGTATCAATGAGTGCACGCCGTACTAGGCCTGCACTTCGACAGCCCAAAGGTACGACTCTCAATTCGGGTTGGTCGTCAGCCTTTTGATGGGTTGCCGTTCAAACGTTCCCAGAATTTACCGCGTTGTAAACAAACCGACGCCTTAGCCGCCTGAGCCACGAACCCCTCTTTATTATAATTCTTCACGTTGATGAATTCCAAAAAATCTTCAATGTGAATAAACTTAAAAAAGACCACCGCAAAAGCTTCCAACAAATTCTACATGTTATAATTATTTTCCGAGGTATTAGGAATTTAAATATATAGATTAAAATATATAGCTTATACTCGGTCGATTTTAACGGGACGGTTCTCATTTTTTTTTTGTGTGATGACGGGTCAAATCCATTTTTTAATTTAGCCGATACGTTTTGTTTTTGTTGAATTTCCGATTTTCTCAAAATTTATTATTCCTTTTTTTAATGATAGGATCGAGATGTATTAATCGTATGAGTAGCATTCGAAAGAGAAAAGTTATCTAGCTATCACGCTTCTTCCGTTATTTTGGTTACGTTCTGTCCAACAATTACAGCAGTAAAATTGAACTAATTGCTTCAAAATTTCTTATAGAGTTAGATTTTGGATAGTTCTCGGTCGAGTTCTTTGGGTTAAATGATTGGTCCATAAATTTCAGAGATATTTGAGATTAAAATTTTTTACGTTACGACGTTATAAAATCAAATCTAGATGGTATTCAAAACTCTTATGTTAAAGTTATTTACATTTATCCTCCTAAAGACATAATATCTACGACCAAAGTCGTTCTAGAAATTTCCGCCAATGTTCGTTACTCACTCTTGTAATAGAATCGTGTTTATCTTGGGTTTTCTTCACATCGTTTCAACGTCTAAGGAAACACACTGGTATCTGTGCTGATGCACATGAAATGAAAAACGGCCCAGTTAGAGGCAAAAGAGTATGTTGTCATTGCTGCAAATCGAAGAGAGCCATTGATGTAGCAGTTAACAGATACAAAATATCATTTCTTGGTTGGAAAGCTTAAAAATAATTAATAACACTGATTATGTAACTTAGTAATAATAATTTACGCATTTTTCTATGTCAATGCTCAATTTCTTAATAGTAAAAAGATTAATGCTTTTCAGTGCTACTTTGAAACCAACTTCTATCATGTAATTTGTGTCTCTGAAACGTGACTTTAGCCAAATTTACCTTGTTCACTATATATAACTAGGGGGGCCGTGGCCCCCTGCGTGTCTCACTACGCTCGACACGCCAACCCCCCCGCTCCTCGCTTCGCTCGTCGCATGTAAAAACTTCGTTTTTACATTATAGGCA
>JAWWEQ010050034.1:0-12335 GCA_035583055.1 Torymus tubicola
GACCAGCGCGCAGGAAGTGACTTCCTCTGCTGGATTACTTTGTAAAGTAATGTAATGTTTTTGTATTTACTCTGGTTGTAATAAATAAATGAGAAACATGAGACAGAGGTGTACTTATACAAATACGTTCTGTGTACTGAGCTCTTCTCCTTTTTCTTTTTTTACGCTGACTGTAAATCACTCGTGCACTAATATCCTCTATGTTTACACTTCATCTTTGAACAACATAACCTCGAAGTGTATCACTTTCCAGCACGACACAGATGAAGCTTCAGCATCAGTCTCGAAGAGGTCCTTGTGGTCGGTAGCAACAGATCCTCACATGTACCAGAGCAGCTGGTGTGTTCACCTAGCACACTTACTTTCATTGACGTAACTCTTAAAACACGCGCACGTTCGAACGCCGGTCGATATGGCGACAATAACTGTTGTGCGGTCGCGCATGACATACGAACGGAAGAGAGAGAGGCAGGCATACAGCCAGACGGTCACTACACAGCACAACGGAAACTGAAGATCAAACTTGAAAGGACTTCATGACATCTCAGCACAGGTACTTCCTTCGTTGTATAGTTTTTAAAGCGGGCGCGCGCTCGAGCGCTGGTCGATACGGGGTCGATACGGGGTCGATAATCGTTTGCGCCACGCACATATGGGCGCGAGAGAAGGAGACAGTGAGTAAACGTAGGTCAGGGGAGTGAGAGGGAGCGCCCGACAGTCGCAGTGACGGCCGACGACAACCGCGCTGGCAGGCATGCCGGCTTTGGCTCTATAATGTTAATATAAATTAAAAAGTAAATGTGCGAAAATGATTTTAAAATGTATTTAAGTTTGTACGTTTGTATGTAATCGAGTTTCCAGATTACCTGTCGGAAAATTGGACGAATCTGGTCGGTTTCTTTTGTAAATTTTATATGATTGGAATATAAAAGGATCAATTCAATTTCTGTGCTTCATTTATTTATTCTTGTACAAATCAAAATTACCGAAAATTACCGTTATTTGCTCTCATACAACAGAATTAGCTTTATGATGAAAATAAAAAATAAACATTTTCTTGTAAAAGTTAAATCTATAAACGCGATTTTAGATATTTAAAATTAATAAAAATAGTCTATTTTTCGCTCTTACTTATCCGGATTTGATTTTACATAAAATTGATATAGGTAGAGAATACGTGGGTGTAATTTAATATGCTGATGTAAAATTGATTTCTCGCAACTAAACTTTTATAAAGCATTTGAAATGTCTAAAATCCACAGAAATATTAATTTTTTTACACAGAATTGCAAAAATTAATTAACCTTTTAAATTAACATTTCTACATGAAGTAAAATCATATTATGTATTAATCAAAAAATATGCAAAATGCCGAATTCATAAGGCATTCTTAAGTAACGCGTTAGTGCCCATAATGTAAAAACGAAGTTTTTTCATGCGACGAGCGAAGGGAGGAGCTGGGGGTTTCGGCATCAAGAGCCACTTCGCAAGTGGTGTCAACCATCTATCTCCTTGACTTTTGCTGTTCTATGCTAAACTGCGCAACTGACGACATCTACCGTGGCTTACATCATGTCAACGCCAGTGCCGAATAGGAAGCGGCGGAAAACGACCGAAGCAGACGATTCAACTCAACTAAGGCTACAACTACTAACTTATTCCGAGGTAAATGGCCTAAGCGCGTCTATCAGCACGGACTGTGACACTCTTCTGGGCTGGCTAGCTGATGCCAAACAGCTGGAGAAGAAAAATAAACTTCGCGAGGCGATTAATCAACTGTGCGATGCCTATGATACTGTCACCAACAGTGTGGCCAGTAAACAAATATATATAGTAATTAAAACCCGTGTTAATATGGCGATTAATCGCCACAACCTGGCTACACTGGTCACCAACGCGTATTTGACCTTGCTTACTATTGAGAGTCAGGCTAATAAACTATCTGATATCTCTGATAACCTTGAAAAAGCGAGTAATACGTTGTTCGATCTTGAGAGCCGGTAGGTGGCAAATAATAATATGCGTTCGTTTTCTCATTCGTTTTAATAAGATCCGCATCGATAAAAATTCTTGTCAGCATCGTTTATAGTCCGACCAAAGCTGGATACTTGCAACGAAACGTGCAATTACACGATTCTAATGGGTGATTTTAAAATTAATTGGCGCGCGGCTTCAACCACACGGAAGATCCTCGAGAGCTCGCTCTACTCTTGCAAACTTGAAGTGATACCGTTTGATCCAACTTAGTATGATGGCGCTGAGCCATTAATCATTGACTACATATCGTCGGATGGGTGCAAGAGGCTATTATCTTGGGGAAGCGATGAGAAGGCTATTATCTTGAAAAAGCGGTGAGAAGGCTATTATCTCGGAAAAGCGGTAAGGAGGCTATTATCTCGGCCGAGATTTGAAGAGTATATTATCTCGAAAAGAATTTTATTTAAAACAGTTTTAGGTTGGTAACCATGGCACGATTTTTTAATAAAATTCAAATGTAATTGTGTGTTTATTTATTTCATTCTAATATGGCATTTGTAATTCGAGAATTGAAGTTACTCCAAAACATACTAAAAAGAAAACATTTGGTTTTGGTGTAAAAATATGCCTATGTATACATGTATATAGTGATAAGTAAAAAAGAATTTTGTTTTGCTGTTTTGAAAAAAAAATTTAATTTTTTATACGTGTATAAATTTAAAATAAATCAATAAAATTTTGTTTGTGAAATTCAGCACACATGGTTACCAACCTAAAAACTATTTCAAATAAAATTCTTTTCCAGATAATATACTCTTCAAATCTCGGCCGAGATAATAGCCTCCTTACCGCTTTTCCGAGATAATAGCCTTCTCACCGCTTTTTCGAGATAATAGCCTTCTCACCGTTTTTCCGAGATAATAGCCGTCTCATCGCTTCTCCGAGATAATAGCCTCTTGCACCCACCCGACGATATGTGTGAGCGATCTCAAACACGTGGTTGCCTACGAACAACAGCATGTACCGCACAAATCCAAGCATGACGTGCTTTTTGCAACTATTCCTCTTGAAGTTCCTAAACTCGTACCTCAGTCGATCACTTGCCGCTCGTTCCAGAATTTTAAGATTGAAAATTGTGGCAGTGTGTAGTCGACGAAAAAGTTGAATTTCTGTCATCCAATATTTTACACTTATACGATCAGCATACACCGTATCACACCTTTACTTCTAGGAAAAGGCCCTCGCCGTGGATGAATTCAAATTTAAAGTCTATGATAAATGCTCGCAACAAAGCATGGGCTAGATTTAAGTGCACTAGACGGACCATCGATCGAGACGAGTAACAATCAAGTCCATCCGCAATAAATGATCTCAGATTCGTTGACCGTTTTTACCGTTTCTTTGGACGAGCAGTTTGATTTGTCGCGCGTAACTACCGAAGATGTTGTCGAGGCTATTCTCTCTGCGCACTCGAATGCCAAAGGACCCGATGACATCCCAGTGCAATTTTTACAAGACTGCCTGTCAACCATTCTATCAGTTTTACTAAATATATTTGATATTGTATTTTATTAGTAATACAGGCTGTAACTATTATATAGTCAGAGCCATACTGTAATAATTTCATTAAATTTTGTATTTTACTTTTTGTCGCATAAATATGTTAATGTGAATTTTATTTCAGTAAAAGAATTTCTAATTTATTTTTCTAATTTTTCTTTTATTTTACAAATTGGACACTATTAGAAAGTACATCATTTTACTGATACTAGAAGTCACAATATGTGTTTTTAAATAAAGAGTTTTAATACATTAGTTTTATTCATTTTTAAACCTCTGTCGAGTTGTAGACCCTAATGCCACCACAGAAAAAAATTACAGCTATTTCAATTTTTAGAAATGTGTCCAATATTCATATTTTTTCTATGTTTTGCTGTTTTTTGCTGTTCGTGCTACAAAGAAAATGTATTTCATTATTTATATAATTAAAATTACATTAAACATGTTAAATATTCAAAATAAAATGCAAAAAGTCTTTGGTTCTCTTATATAAAATAAATGCTATGTTAGAGCTGACTCTTTTTATGAATTCTATTGTTTTTCATAATAAATTAAATAGATTCATATTTACAATCCTTCTATACAAAAAGAATGACCTCTAACATAGCATTCTGTTATATTAGAGGCGAACCAAAGAAAATAAAGTGAATATCACAGAAATGACATATATTTAGGTAATGAAATTTTTCAAAACTAATTTTTAAACTTTATTTTGAATATTTAATATGTTTAATGTACATTTTATTTATATAAATAATCAAATACATTTTCTTAGCAGCACAAACAGCAAAAACCAGCAAAACATGGAAAAAATGTGCACATCCGACACATTCTTAAAAATTGAAATAGCTGCTACTTTTTTCTGAGGAGGCATTATGGTCTATAGCTTTACATAGGTTTATAGTATGGTATTACCTACAACCTCTATGAGTTTAAAAATAATTGGTGTTCCGGAACGATTGGGAATGTCGACTAAGCTTCATGATAACTGCAGTTGTCTCTTCCACTGGTGAGTAGACTTTCAATGTAACACTACTCAGTTTGTTACTTCAGGCATATACTATTCTTTCAGCAGAACGAACCACGGGTTATAGCCGTGGCTATCTTTCCAGTGCATTTGCAGAATATTTATGGTTACAGCATTTATTGTATTCAGTATTATTATTTTTTATTTATATTCCAAGCCATAATAGATTAATGTTTCATAAATACTTTTCTTCATTTTACAGGTAGAATATAGTATTAAGTGCAAGAGGATGTTCAAGAGGCCAATGTCACTAAGGTGTCAGCTTAACTCCCATTATTCGGTCTACTCCTTGTTGGGGTCTACAAAAAGCTTGTATGTTGCATCTCTCTCCCTCTTTCTCAGTATAGGTTTTTCAGACATCTATTCAGCCTTAAAAATTATATGTAATAGTTTTATATAAAATTAATGTTAAATGGGAAAGAGTTTGGTTTCATTACATTTTACAACTTTAAAATTTAACTTATTTGTGCTAAGAAATATGTCAAGTTATAGTTGGAAATCGACTGCCGTATATTTGGACATAAACCTTCTGACAGCCGGCATTATGCCATATGGCGTAATTCCATGATCCGCCCACATATACTATTACTTAAGAAACATTTTTGCGGAAAATTTCAAGAAAGTTACACTTTTTTAGTAGGAAAAATGCCGGCTGTCAGAAGGTTAAAATTAGTTTTTATAGCAGCTCGTCAGGAATTGATCGTATATGAAAATGTTAGATGTTAAAAACATTTGTTTTATCATATTCTACAACTATTACATCTTACTTTTCTATGTACAGCTAAATTCTGTCAAGTTATAGCCAAATATCAACCCTTCTTTGTATATTTAGGGATTTTAATTCGTTTTTGTAGGTTTACCTCGTTAAGAATTGATTTTAAGCGCGTCATACTGCTTGTTCCGATCTTATTTATAGCTATTATATTTAATATTTGTGTCAAATTGAATTGCATTAAATAATAATGAAAATTGATTATATTAAGTGTATCGAAACATTCAAAATCGGTTTTGTAGGGTTAGATCATCAGGAACTGATTGTATATGAAAATTTTAAATGGGAAAAAATCTTATTTAAACATTATTTATAACTTTTGCATTTAATATTTTTGTGTAAAGCCTAATACTTGAACAATAAGTGTAAATTGACTATTTCACGTGTATGTAGGCATTAAACAATCGCTTTTATTGGTATAACTTGTGAGAAATTGATTGTACATGAAAATGTTATATGGAATAAAAAAAGATTCTTTTCAATGTTTTCTATAACTTTTACGTATTACACCAAATCAAACCTTTTCGTTTTATTGAATTAAATCAAATCTTGTCAAGTTAAAACTGAAAATCTACCATGTTATGTATGTTTAGGTGTTAAAAATCGTTTTTCGATCTAACTCGTCGGAAATTGATTGTACATGAAAATGTTTTGTTTTATTATAATCTACAACTTTTACTTTTGACATATTTGTGTAAAATCAAATCTTCTCAATTTATAGCCGAAAATATTCCATTTTTTACCTTTTTAGCCGTTTTTTTCGCCATTTGAGTTGGTAAATATTGCTTCTAGCAAAAAAACTTCTAACAGTAAAACGGTGTCATTTAATTACTTTTAGCAGATAGGTCTGTAGATAGTAGCTTAAAATTAATTGTTCTTGACATAGGCTTAAAAATCGATTTCTTGAAATATTTCTTTTTGTTCGCATTTTAAAAATTTTTCATTAATCTTTTTCATTTGAGAACCACTAGTTAAGTATAATTATAGGAGTATATTCCCCAAAGCCCGTTTCGATCCATCGAAAATTCGCTGAGATAATCAGGTAATTTGATTACATACATACATTGTGGAAAATGCCTTAAATGGATTTTGGATAAAGGGAAAATCATTTGTATAGCTTAAATTTTAGTTCTAACAGAGTTAACAAATTTTGCTCTAGCGAAATTATAAGGCTCTCCCGCGTAGTGATCGTGCCTAAATATTATTTACTATAAGTATAACTATTTTTGGATAATATAACAAAGATAGAGGTCCTTTGATCCTTTTAGTCCTGAAATATAATTCTTTTTAAAAAAAAACTTTGGCATTGCTTTTTTTTAGACTAGTTGATGGATTTTGATGCATGATTATTTATAATGCACCCACCTATGGTATAAACTTTGGATTTTGAAAAATTTTCCATTAAGGATTCATACCACTTTAGACGCTTAAAATTTAAGCTATATTTATGAATTTTTTTTCATAGTTTCTATAATAGATAACGATATGAATCTTTCTGAGTTTCATACAGGCACCCTTAAGGTATAGGAAACAATTTTTTTTTTAAATTTTACATTGTTTATTTATGTACAACTGTAACAAACGTTGAGTGTCTCTAAAAAACGGATGTTGATAGCGTGCGTGATTTTGAAGCGAGAAATCATCGGAAAAACAACATTAAAAAAATTTAGATTCAGTAGGACTGTGGCTATCGCCGGAACTAGAATAATAAAGTTTCATGCAAAAATAACAAAATGCCGGCTATTAAAAAAATCGTTTAAAAAAATCGTGTTTTTTTTGCTTCTTTTTTCGGTTGATAAATATAGTTAAAATTGAAATTTTAACGTAATCCTATTTCCGATAATAGCCATACATGTGACGAAGACGTGGTCAAAATTTGGTAATGATCGGTTGAATACTTTTGAGACATCGTGCACGCCAACCGAAAAAATGTAGTTTTGAGAAAAACGCGTTTAAAGTTTGAAGCCGCAACCCATACTCCGTAGAGTGCGCCAAATTAAAATGGACAAAACACTCACTTGCAGTGCATCAGATCGTTTTGAAATTTTTACACAGCATTTTTTATGTTTTCCTTTCGATATGCATTTAAAAAAATATCGATTTTTTGAAAGTGATAAAGTGTTATAAACCCTTAAGTATGTTTTTTATGTAAAAAACCATTTTTTTTGTTAATATTGACAATTTAAATGGTTTAAAAAAAAATACTTAATCAAAAAATTACTTAATCAAAAAATTTTGAATATCCAGAGCTTCATACCATAGGTGGATGTATTTTAAGTAATTTGCTCTTTATCCCATGAAAATCCATTAACTAGTCTAAAGAAAAAGTAACCCAAACTTGAAAATTTCAGATTTTCAGAAATGAGCCTTAAGAGAAAAATCTCTCATATCTTCACTAAGACTTATTCTTAGTTAATATTATTTATAAATGATTTTCTATTAATTTTAGAAGAAAAGATGTGGCTCACCATTGTTCTATATCAGCACGTACGGACTCAAGCTGTCAAACAGTACAGGCCGTATTAAACCTTTCGTGTCGTCCTACAAGACCCACTTTGTTCAAGATGATGTAAAAAATTAAAATTAAATATTTTCTTGAACCTACCCATTTAGTCGTGTTCTTTCATCCAAGAGAAAGGCAATTAAAATTGAAATTTTATATTTTTTTTCGGATAGTGAATGGTTTATTTTCCAGTAAAAAAAGGGTTAATGTCGATTTTCTATTATTCTGAGTGGTGGATCTTCTGAATGAGACAATATACTAAGAATTGATAACCTTCCAAGTTCAAAAATATGATATTGTTGTCGGGGCATGTTACGTAAATGTAGTGGGTCCTACAGGACCTAGTCGGGCTTATCGCTACTTATCGCTACTTTTGAAAAAAAAATCGGTGAATTGTTCTTAGTTGAAGCATTTAATATTAAAATATACAAAGAAAACGTTACATTTACCCCGGGAAAGTGGTCTCGGCATGAAATGGTTAAGTAGTTAAACATCTTAAATACATCAACGTAACTTCGAAAAGATTGGTTAAACAGTTACAAATTTCTGTAAAAATACTCATTTTAAATCAGTTGACACAATAAAATAAGCCGCTGCTATTAAAATATCAAAAGATCATAAGAAACATACATATGAAAGGAAAATAGTAATTCAAAATTTACTCCAATACTATGAAAGCAAATCATATAAAGAAGAAAAAAAAATCTTTAATGTATTAGATATCGCCGGTGCTTATAAAAATAAACAGGTAAATTATAACGCTGTGAAGAAAACATTTCTTATCTCTACGTTCCTATAAAATGCCTATAAACACTCTGTAAACAACATTCTGTAAACAACCTGTGAAAAAAAACATATCTTAGTAAATGTTGTGAAAAAAACCTATCTTAGTAAATACTGTGAAAAAAACATATCTTAATAAAGGCTGTGAAAAAAAACATATCTTAGTAAATAGCAAAACATATCTTAGATGTGTTTTTTTTCACAACATTTACTAAGATATGTTTTTTTTGACAGTGTTTTCCAATATGTGTTTTTTTCACAGTGTTTACAGCGATATGTTTTTGTTCATGGCATTTTATAGGAACGTGTTTTTTCATAGCGTTTTGATAAGAAGTGTTTTCTTCATAGCGTTATAATTTACGTGTTTATTTTCATAAGCACCGGTGATATGAAGAAAAGTTTTAATTACTACAAGAGAAATTTAATGCTTACTATAAAAAAAATGCTTGACTGTGAGAAAAAAGTAATAAATCTGTAACTTTATTTAGTAAAGAAAAGAGTAATAAATATGCAACTTACTACATAAGAGCTATCGCAACTAGAGGTACAGCTTATACGGCACTTAATCCTTCAGATGATTTTATCATATTTCATGGTAATTAGTCCCTCTGAATAACTATCTAAATGTAGCCTCTTCCAATAACTATCTGAATCTAACAATAATTACTACAAATCTGAAAAAGAAATTTTCGATACAGTATGCGTAAAATGCGATTTTACACATTCTATAGTTTTTTAAAATCGCTTTTACGCCCCCTGTATAGAAAAATATCGTTCGATACACGTGCGAAAGATGATTCTACACTTGTGTGTTTGTCACCCTCGCTTCGCTCGGGCGACAAACCTCACACTCGTGCTAGAATCAACACTTTCGCACTTGTATCGAACTATACTATTCCACAAAGTATCTATGCTTTTTAGAAATTTAATTTTTATTTAGTTAATTTATACTTATCTAGGATCCAGTTGGTTGAAGTTTTGGGCGAACACAAGGTACAACTTGTCTGAATGTCTATGTAAATGAAACTAGTCTCAAACACATCCAAAATAAAAACACGTGGGCTTATAGAGCAACTGAAACAGACAGCTAGCACTGCAATGTTTCCAGGCGCCTTGCAGCGGCGTCTTTCACACTTTTTACCAGCCGAGCGCGCGATTTGAGTTCACGAATCTCATTTAAAATTTATGTATGTTTTTAAATCATGTATGTATGTATAAATTATATGAGAGTAATTCTTGCGTACATTTAAATTTTATGAAACTGGGTTATATTTTACAAATGAATACAATCAGTTAATATATTTTTTCAGTTTAATATGTAACCGAATCGCTTGTTTCGTAGTATTTTATTTTGGTAAAAAATCAATTAAAAAATTATTTTTATCAATTTTAAATTAACATTTTAAAATATTAAGTTTTTCTTTAACCGTAAAATTGGTTGTAAGAAATTGGTTCTTGATGTGGCTTACGTTTGCGTGGTAAGACCATAATTGGTAGAAACTGGTGGCACCTATAGAAATATACCTTCCTATACAAATTTTATTATTTATTATATAATTATATTTTATTGATTATTATATAATTAAAAATCATATAATATGCGTTATTCTGCTAGAATATAACAGAACCATAATGGTTGAATTTTTTGAGCTAATGAATAACTAAAATATAGAACAAGGGTTAGCTAACATTTGGTTTTTGTCATTTTGAATGTCAGTCAAAGTAAAGAACGCCCTAAACTATATAGGCGTAAAATAAATGTACAGATGTTTAAGTCTCTAATACAGACGAATCACACCGCTTGTACGTGCCCTTATTTTCGCCAAACAATTAGATACATGTATAATTTAACCTTGAATAAAATACAAGTTTATGGATTTAATTATTACTTGCATTAAATACTGTCTGTATGTAATTATCTTTCTTTGACATTTTAAATATTCACCATTCGTTGAGCATCGAATATTCCGTAACGAAATAAACCATATTTATTACTAACCATTGGTTAAACGACTGGCCAAACTTTTACGATTTGGTGAACGAATGGCGAACAGACTATTACCGTACGTTACTATTTCTACCAGGACACGTTTGACAAAATCATAATATTTCTGTAAAAACAATATTTTTCGTGACAGTACCATTACTTTTACTATTTATTTTATTCTTTGGGGGATTCAAATACATTGTTGATTTATCAGTTAGTAGAACTTTTAAATTATTTTTAAAGTTACTCTTGTAAAAGCAGTATATAATTGCTCGTGACTAAATACTACTGTGGATAAATAAATTCCAACTTTATTAAACGACTCTTCTTATTTAGTAATTGTCATTGCCGAAGCACGAATCGTTACCACACGCTAACTGTCTTCTAGATATACGAAATGGAATTTCTTCGTTAAATGGTGATAAATGGATTCGTGATATCAACACAATACTACCACATTTAGGGCCACTACTTAATTATTTCAGCATGTATTCAAAACTTTTTCATGTCTTTTACCAATGGAGTGCTGTTACAAAGCCCATTATTTAGATTAATATTTCTTAATAACATATAATGGTTTCTTTTTTCAATTGTAATCTGTGAGGTGTTATACCGTTAGGATTTAATGAATTCAACAACTCTATCGGTAATATTTTATCTAATTGATCAGTATTTTCAGCACATTAATGTGATACATATTATCTTATATGTTATATATCTTTAAATGTCTCATTAATTTTACCTAATATTTTATTATTGAATTCTAAAACCTCTATATTTTGTAGTTCTTAAATAATATTTTAATCTATGTTATAATATCACCGTTTGATAAAATTTCATTTGTAATATAAGTAACTTGATTATTTCTTTCGAACTCTATTTTAAAAGCGTGATCACCAACATTTATTAGCCATTGCTTGAACTTCAAATTCTTGTCTCTAATACGTTTATTATCTTTGAAAGACATATTTTCAAACTTAACCTATAAATTACTGTTTTAAATACAATTTTCTGTATTGATTGTTCCATTACCATGACGAACAACAGGTAATGTTTGACGGAAATCTTCGGAAACTATTATTACTTTACCACCAAAAACGTCGTTGTTATTACATAAATCTTTAAATCAATGAACGAGTATACTTTCACATCATTTCATCCCATTGCGACATGGTATTTTGCGCTATTATAACACTAATCTCTCTCTAAATTATATTCTCCTCGCCGAATTTATATATGGTGCCAGTCAAGGAGATTTCACACGTTATTTGTGACCGGTTTAAACTGACTCCGAGGTGATTCGTATTATCCTGCTCGGATAGCAGTAATCAGGCTCGCACTCTTACACACTATGTTTCCGCTCCGCACGGCCATTACGCAGCGTCGGTGCCACGAGGGCCCTTAACTTCCTCGTCCTGCTGGTGATTCCTCTGCAAGAGCAGGCTACTCTTGAACGTGCTCTCGCTCGTCCTGGGCTGTTTCTTTCTCTCGCTCTGCGGTGTAGTCCTGGCTTCTCTCCTTCAGAGCACTGCTGTGATTGCTCGGCACACTAGTCACACGTCAAGAAGGTCATACGCGCGCAACTGTTTCTCACGGAGGTCCGGTAAAGAGTGTAGCACCACCAGCGCTCCCGTCCTTCGTTGGTGCGGGTGTTACGTCCGAAAACGTAACAATATACAAATAACTGAGTTATTCGTAGATCGCTCGTTTTGAGCCTAACTAATTA
>JAWWEQ010050035.1:0-10000 GCA_035583055.1 Torymus tubicola
AGCTGTACCTGATATCACTCATGTCAGGCGTATTGAAAAGCTTGAGCGCGACTACCAGATACTCAATGCTGCTCAACGAAACCAGTCCAAGGAGTTAGTGATCTCTGGGCTCAAGATCACCGATACCATCTCCCTGAAAGGTGCCGCTTACCCCGCCCTAAAGCTCCTTGATGGTGGTTGCATCTCGCCTTGCCGTAATTTCCGCGATGATACGCTCGCTGAACGGTAGATTTGGCACTACAGCTATGAGTTTTCCATGTCGGCGGTTGAAGGTGTCAGCGTCGTTTTTATCTCCTTCAGTTCGCGCGAAGTCGTCGGCCGTATAGTCACCGCGCAATCGCCTATATAGTCTATCCGCTTTCGCAAACTATGTACCGCTTTTTATTAGCTCAATTTATCGAGCGCTTCGTCTAATGCTTCCCCGGACAGGTTCATTATCCAACCTTGGATTTTCATTCCCATGGTTTCGTCGAGCGTGATGTCGTCTAAGGTTATCATATTGTCATTCGAATTTCGCAGGGAAATTCACATAAAAAGATCATTAATAGCTTAATTGTCTTTGGGAATTTTAAGCGTTAGCTGCGCTACTCGCTAATCAATTCCGTTGTGAATTCAATTTAATTTTCTGATATCACTGTTTGGTGAGAGAAGGTCACAATATTGCCTCATCCAGTTGCTTATTTTCCTTAAAGGAGAAGAACGAATTTTGTATTTGGGTTCAAATAAGTATGGTTAAGTAATTTTCTCAAATTAAAATTTGGTGTTTGGCGGAAATCAGCTTTGATATAATCATTAATTAAAAATAAGGCCGATAATTTAAATAATTCAAAATAACCCGGTGGAATATTTAAATCTTTTTTCAATATATTTTTCTGCACCTGGAAGAGTTTTTTTCTTCTTTATCTTAAAATTCCAAAGATCTATGTCTTAATACTTCAGTGTTCAAATTTTAGTTACTTTAAGTTGTGACGAAGTCACAAGCTGTAGCTCACACACATACATACACAAACGCAGACGAGGAACGGGGGAGAGAACCGAGAGAGCGAGCCACGAGGGAGACGGGATAGGGAGAGAGCGCGATCACTAGAGGGCGGGGTCGAGTAACGTGGGGAATGTTATCGGGAGTCGAGAGAGAGATGGAGAGAGAGAGAGAGAGAGCGACGCGAACTGTAGCACGGCCGGCAAGAAGTGATACTGCGCACCGGCGCACAGAAGGCAGAACTGGAAAATTTTGTGTCAAAATCGTATAACTTTATGAAACAAAATTTTAGTGACTTGATAATTTAACTGCTTACAGATGAGCATGTGTACAATTGAGAAAAATTATTAAATTAAGAAAAAAAAATTTCTAAACGACTCAAAAACTTATAAACATCGCGAGTTTTAAGAAAAATGGCCATTTATCTTACCTTCTGACCAACTAGATCCTGCAAAAAATTTGAGTTCAGCAGGATTCAGTTAATTCCTCAGTTTAACTTTGACCTGACGATAAACTTACACTCATTAGAAATTAAGTGCTTTGCGCACTACTTGCACAATGGACTATTTGACTCCTAAGTAAAAGTGCCCAAATTAAGTTCTGTACACTCTACATTTCGGAAGCAGTACATATTACCTAACGAGTATGAAAAAAGACGTAGGTCCAGCCATGACAACCTATTTAGGATTTGTAACTTTTATTTTATCGTGATCATATATTTGAAAACTCTAATCATATCATATTTAGCCTAAAAATATGTATAGAAAAATTTACATAGAGTATAGACGTATATATAATAAGTGCTAAAAAGTCTTTTTTATAATAGTTAAAATTTCAGCTAAAAATATTTAATAGTTTTTTCATAATTGCAATTATTTATTAGATTTTGGCCATTTTTACATTATTTTTCCCAAGCCGTGGGACGTCGTACGAGGATGCAGTAAACGGATTTTGAAAGTTTAACATCACTACTTTCACGAACAATGAATAGCTAAGCGATTTTCTCAAACTTAATTGTTAAAAATCGCTAAATAAAAAGTCTCTTTTTTTGTTATTAATAAAAGCAATTGCGGCTCGACTATTTGCCGTAGCTAATCGATAGTAGGTTCGTTGGAAAGCTGGCATTTTTTCACAAGTTTAAGAGGTCTACGAACTCTGTAAGTGCTGTGGGATCCGAGATAATTTTTTTTATTTGTAAAAATCGCTGTGTCTTCAATTATTAATATTAAGAAATAAGGTAGAGGCGAAAAATTGAATTAATAGTTGTACTAACACAAAAAAATATTTTGTCACTGTTTGAAAATGCCGTAAATTATGTATGGCTGGAGAAGGCGACAGTGTCACGCGCAAAAACTGAGTATAGGAACTTCAAATCCGACGCGCTCGAAATTTTTTTCATTTAAATGTCTATTTTACGTTTTTTCGCTTTTGTTCGGCATAATACTGACTCATTCTGTTCTTGATTTGGTACTTCTATTTCTCCTTCTTCATCTTCATCTTCTTCATCTACATTTTCTTCATCATTCGTTTTTATGTGACATTTTTATTAATACTTGACGGCACTTCGCATTCGGTTTCGAATTGCTCGTCATATTCTCGATCATGATGCATGATATCTGCCATATCGATAAAAATTTCTTCCGCATTTGTGCAGATTTCACCATGGCATGATGAGTATATAGTTGAGCGTCGTAAGCCATGCTTTCGGCAGCTACATGTCTTTTTCTTGCACCCCGTTTCACATCTACAGCTAATTTTCCGCAGTTCTTCGTCTGGGCTCTAGTGTGGGAACGGGGTGTAAAACATCAAGTCGCTCTTTCCAACCCCAGTCCGTTGGATTTTTAGTGTAGCCTTCCCACTGCTGTACTTGGAGATATGTGCGTAATGCATGCTGCATTGTGGCACCTTCAGTAAGCAGCAAATTTTCGAGTTTTGCGGAACCTTTTAACGCCGACTTTTGGAAGTTTAGATACCACTGCTCATGTAAACTTTTTGTATCTTTGTTTGTTTCATATAATCGACTAACTATTTCATATGCACTCGCAGCTAAAGCTTGAGGCGGCGCATTGGGATCGTAAAAGCGTTGAGCCTGTTGTTGAAGATCGTTATCGTTCAATAAAATATTGATGATTTTATTTTTGCCTTGCTGAAAAAAGCAAGAAGTAGTGTCAGATCCTGTGAAAGCGTGAAAGAACGTGAGCAAATGTTGTAATTTTGAATGTTTAAAGCTATTACTGTCGTAAATACTGTCCTGTATATTCTCTTTGCCAGGTTTTAAAAAGTAGATTGTGTTATATTTATGTTTGTTTAATATGATGAGTAAATCTATCTTCTCCAACGATCCACGTTCTCCACGTAAGGTTGCATTTTTCCGCCGTGGTGACTATGAGAAAATCTGTATCCTCCTCGGCGACTAAAGTTGTGCAATTTTCTATTTAGAACTGTTCGCACAATAATATAATTAAATGTTTTTTATTTTTGACTTTACTTAAAAATTTGTCCTGTGAAATTGAAATAATAGTTTGTCTATTAAATTCAATTTCACGGCAAAACTAACAAAAGGTTTCACCCCGATGCCTTTCGGAACGTACGTTTCGGAACACATAAAAGCGCGGCAGAATTCAAATCTACACACAAATAAACTCACATACACAGAGTTATATAAAAATATGTTTAATTAATTAACAATATGTACCATTGCATACAATTATATGTAGTTATTTATTTATGAAAAAAGAGAAAAGTTAATAAAAATAATTATTGTTAATTCAGTATTGTTACATAAACCTTTTCGGGGAAATGAGAAAAATGAAGGGATTACGTCAACTAGTTCTCGGGACATGAAAAAAATTTCGAGCGCGTCGGATTTGAAGTTCCTATACTCAATTTTTGCGCGTGACACTGTCGCGTTCTCCAGCCATACATAATTTACGGCATTTTCAAACAGTGACAAAATATTTTATTGTGTTAGTACAACTATTAATTCAATTTTTCGCTTCTGCCTTATTTCTTAATATTAATAATTGAAGACACAGCGATTTTTACAAATAATCTCGCATCCCGCAATTATCTCGGATCCCAGAGCACTTACAGAGTTTAAGCAGATTTTTTCGATTTGTAGATAAACAAATTAACTAAATTTAAATCTGTAAATTGCGTTTGATAGATATTTTTAATATCTACAAAGTTTACATTTAACTTTTTTCTATAAAATTAGTAGTTTTTTTGTAGCAGTCAAAAAACTGTTTTCCCGGGTATTCAATTGTTAATTAAAAATAGTTGCGATATAAATTTTTATATTCACTTAGCAAATTATTGTTCCTTATGGCCTCCTCAATCATATCTGCTTTGAAAAGGTCGGCTTACAATTCTTACTTAATACAAAGTCGCAAAACAGGCAAAAAAAGATTAATTTGACTGGCCTATATAGGTGACTATATGTCACGCGTGTTGTTCGCCGTCGCTTGGTGAATAAGATCTGTAACAGCTCTATACGGATTTATAATTGCCCGGAGTAATATAATGTGATTGCGTATTGAGAGGCGTGTTATATATATATATATTGTAAATAAACAGTATAAGGCCGATCAATGAAATCGACGGTGAGAGAGTATGAGAAATGAGACTAAGGGTCAGACGATAGCAAGGAGGCCAAAGAGTCACTTGGCTCCTGTGCTCTAAAGCAATTGAACCCGATCGCCGTGACATCGCACGAGACCCGAAAGGGGTGAGAATAATAATAAGTGAATACTATACATTTACAACAAGATACTTATTCTTGGGGTAGTTTTTTTTTTACATATATATCAACAATACAACAAAGAAGATTTGGAGTAGCTGGAGAATTTGGGCCACACAGCCCATATATATATGCATGGATGACACCGGCTTTTGACTCAGCTCTACAAATTAAGGACCAAAATACCACATCTGGCCTAACCGCAATAATTCCGTCGCAAAACAAGATTGTGCGAGGCGAGAAATGAAATTCGGGTGCAATTAAATAGGTACGAAAAGCGATAATACATGTATATGGAGTGAGTGGATGTATGGATGAGCGTGGAAGGTTTATAATAAGAGAGTGTAGTGCAGCGATTTTATTGTAATTTTACGTTTTTCTATGTTATTATTTAAGGTACGTGCGTTTCATGTACATATCCCTCGTCATTTACCAGCTATAAATTATTAAAAAAAAAAAAAATAAAAAAAAAAAAAAAAACAAATTATTTTACAATTGGCGCTCAACTAAAGGGCATGCCGTGGGATTTATAATTGCATGAAGCGCGCTACTTAATTTATAATTTTATTTGACTGCGTATGGTTTTAACGAGAACCGGAAAAGGTTTAGATATCGATAAAATGACTAACCAACAAGCGTTGGACGATTTAAAAGACCAGCTGGCCCGTCTTTCGGCCGCTGTAAAAGCCGCGAATAGCGAAAATGAAATATTGCGCTCTCAATTAACCGAAGTCAGGGAGCAGAATAAGAAACTCGTAGAGAAGGTTAAAGACGCGAATAATAAGAATAGACAAAATACCAATACTCAGACCGAACCCGAAACTTCGACAAGTTCTCCAAATGTGAGTAATGCTAATATACAAAATGGTGCTAATACAGGTGAAAAAACTAAAAATAATGAAAACGGAATTTCAGAAATTAATCTTGAACTGGTGAACGGTATTTTAAGTAAAGTTGAGTCGCTTAATATGAGCATAGTTTTGCCGACGTATGATGGTGATAATGGCAATCCGATGCACTTCTGTGAAAAACTTGAAAAGTATTTCACAAGAAAAAAGATTTCGGATGATCAAAAATTGCTCGTAGTTGAAGACGCTCTGAAGGGTCGTGCGCACGTGTGGTATGAGGCTCGATACAATCCTTTTATAACGTTCAGGCATTTCAAACACGCATTCATTGCCGAATTTTACTCTTTAGAAGCGCGCATGAAATTTAAGTCGGAATGGTCAAGCAGGAAATTCAAAGCCGCGGATCGTTCGTTACGAGAATATTTTAATGAGCAAATGCGCGAAGCTAAATATATAACACCCCGATTAGATGATTATGAAGTTAATTATACAATAATTAAGCAACTGCCGCAACGGGCGCGCGACGCATTATCGACAGTTGACTATACAGACGTAGACCGGATATCGCAGGCGTTGGGACGATTAGATGCATCGCATAATGAAAACCATAGTTATAATTTGACTAATAGATCGACGCAGCAAGAGTCGCAGAAAACGGTACCACGGGTTAATCAAATACTCAGAAGTAATTCGGGTAGTCAATATCGAAATTATAATTTTCAATCAAATCGTGAAGATCAGGATAATAAATTGCGTGAAAATTGGAGAGAACCAGCTCGTATAAGTCAAAATCAAAACATCGAGTTACCTGATATATCGCGGCCGCCGCCGAGTTTACATAACGGTACTACGACATATCAAAACAACAGCAGCGATAACACTGTTAGAGGTAACGATAATTCTTCCACAAGACATTCAAAGTATTCAAATACATTTAATGTACGTGCATTAAAACGGTCCGAATTTATCGCTGACTTATGCTGGGATATTGAGGGAAAGAATGGGCAAGGTGAAGCTGAGACTGAATTGCGAGTAGCAAGTCCGCGCGTCCAAGCTTATTTCGAGACTAAAGAGGTTTCCGTTTTGATAGACTCAGGCAGTGATATTACATGCGTTTCGCAGCACTTTTATGAAACAGTTTTAAAGGAAAATGGTCGGGTGCCAGAACTCCCGGTAAGTAATGTTACCGTGAGCGTAGCTGTAAATAAAAAATCCTTTAACGTTCGCAGAAAAATATACTTGGTAGGGCGTTACGGAAAATTTGAAATAGAACATTCTTATCTGGTCATACCGGGATTATCCACAGATGTTATTATTGGAGCCGACTTTCTCGCGAAAAATGGGGGAATAATAGATTTTAAAAATGAGGTGTTCGAGTTATGTGGCGAGAAGGTACCACCGCGATTAGTATCATTCAGAATGGAAGCAGTGCGAGATAACAAAATTAATAATTTAGCATGTCGCAGTTTGCGTTTACACGTAGCTGAACTTGATAAAGATGACAGTAATAACGGAGAAGTAATATGTTACGAGAAGGAGTCAGTCGTAGGGGGTGTGTGTTACGCGCTAGGTGAAAATTTCAAACCTATTAAGGATGATTCACAGTCGCAAATGCTCGATGAAGAGCAAGTTTACGACGTAGAACGTACTATTGATGAGTATGTTACTAGTATTGAGTGTTTAAACATGCAAGAGAAACTTATCGTAAAATCATTATTTTTAAAACATAAAAGCGTTTTTTCCGACAAGCCGGGAAGGTTAAAAAATTATGAGCATGCTATTCGAACTATAACTAGCAAAAATTTTATACGTAAAACATATCCGGTGCCATTACACCAAAAGAAAAAAGTTGAGATCGAATTAAATAAAATGGAGGCTTTAGGTGTAATCCGTAGATCGACCAGTGAATACTGTAATCCCCTTCGAGTAGTCAATAAAAAGAATGGAGAGGTAAGGGTATGTCTCGATGCTCGTTTTTTGAATAAAATCGTAATTTCTAACAATGAATCGCCTCAATTGCTAGAAGAACTATTATTAAAACCAGATGGATTACAATATTTATCTACAACCGACTTCGTCAAAGGTTATTGGCAAATTCCTCTCAGTGAAGGGTCGAAACGGCTTACTGCGTTTTTATATAACGGAAAAATGTACGAGTTTAATGTTGTCGCGTTTGGGGTAAAAGACTCGAGTGCTGCATTTATTAAAGCGTTGAACGACGTACTAGGGCCGGAATTTTCTGAATTTATTAGTGCGTACGTTGACGATTTACTAATAGTCTCTAGATCGTTTGAGGAGCATGTCAGCCATCTTGACAAATTATTCAAGCGACTTACCGAACGTGGACTAACATTGAGTCTTGAAAAGTCAAGTTTTTTCCGTCATACGGTGCCATTCCTCGGCTTCATACTCACGAGAGATGGAATAAGTCCAGAACCGGATAGAATACAGGCTATTAATGAGTTACCGGAGCCAACCACTAAACAACAATTGCAATCAATTTTGGGCGTGTGTGGGTATTACCGCAGGTTCGTGTTAAAGCACGCGAATTATATCGAACCGTTCAGAGATGTTCTAGGAAACGGCGCATGAGTTTGGACGACGAAACACACTGAAGCATTTATAAAATTGAAACAAAATTTTATAAATTGTCTAGTCTTGCGTCATTATTTACAAAACGTGGAGTTTCGTGTGCAAACAGATGCGAGCGACATCGGGCTCTCTGGGATTTTATATCAAATTGATCAAGAAGGTAATGCGCGTATAATTTCGTTAATTTCGCGGGTTCTAACTAAATTTGAGAGGAACTACACGGTAACTGAAAAAGAATTATTAGCCGTAATATATTCAGTTATGAAATTTCGGTATTATTTGCTCGGTGCGCGTTTTCGAATAATAACGGATCACAAAAATCTTGTATTTTTAATGACATCACCTTTCAATAGCGGTCGGCTCATGAGGTGGATTCTTTGCCTGCAGGAATACGATTTTGAAATACAGCATTGTAAAGGAGCGGATAATATTATCGCAGATTTTTTTAGTCGCAATTTTCCCAACGAGCGAATCGAGAGCCACCCAAATACCGTAATATGGAGTTGCATAAAACAAATATCACAGCTAAAAGAGGCGGAAAATAAAATGATCACGTCAATGAAAATCGTCAAAGAGTTGGGTACGAGACCGGAAATGTTACACGAACTAAAAAAAATAAAAGAATATCAACGCGATGATCCGCAGCTTAAAAAATTAAAAGAAAAAAATTCTAACAACCAGAAGTTGAGGGAGGAAAATGGAATATATTACGTAAAAAATATGAGAGAGAATAGTTGGAAGCTATTGTTACCATTCGCGTTAGTGTTGATAACCATACGCTGCACGCACGAGCAGTTTGGACACGCCGGTGCGTTTAAGCTTATTCAACATCTATCGCAATTTTTTTATTGGAGAGGCATGCGTCGAGATGTAAAAGATTTTACTAAATCTTGTGATCTTTGTCAACGCGTTAAATATCTCAATTTTAAGATGGAGGGTGGATATCAATTCCTTAAAGCTACAAAGCCAAGCCAATTAGTGTCTGTTGATTTCTTCGGTCCACTTCCTCGCTCCGTAGGGGGTGTACAATATATATTTGTATTACAAGATGTTTTTAGTAAATTGATCACTCTTTATCCTATGAAGAGAGCTACCACCAAAGCCTGTTTGACAAAGATAACAAAGTTTTATTTTAGGGACGTGGGGGTACCAGAAGCCATATTATCGGATCATGGCACACAATTCACGTCATCGGCGTGGAGAGACTCATTAGAAGCCGTGGGAATCCGCGTACTTTTCTCATCTATTCGACATCCCCAATCCAACCCGGTGGAGCGTAGTATGAAAGAAATAGGTAGGATTTTTCGGACATATTGTTCAAACCAACATACTAAGTGGGCAAAATATGTAAATTTCGTTGAAAATTGTCTTAATCTTACCTCACATCAAAGTAGTGGCTGTACACCGTATTTTTTGCATTACCATCGCTGTCCAAAAGAGAAGATATTAGAATTATTTCCATTATTAAAACGAGAAATTCCTGAACGAGAAGTTTTTTTGACGCGTGCAAATGAGAACTTAAAAAAAGCATTTGATATAAGGGCAAAGAGCCAAAAAACAGTCTCAAAAGTCATATTAAATGTCGGTGACGAGGTCATGCTACGTGTGCCACATCTTTCGGATGCTGCTCAAGGGCAGATAGCAAAGTTTTTTCACCTGTATGAGGGTCCATATAAAATAATACAGCGTATAGGCGAGAATTCTTATAAGCTAGCGCAGATGGAGGATGAGTCGAAAATAAAGGGTGTCTATAATCGATATAATCTGCGTAAATATAATAAGTTTCTTACGAATGCTCTATGAACAAGGGTTTGAAATTTTAGCAACGTATATACTGTATAT
>JAWWEQ010050036.1:0-12332 GCA_035583055.1 Torymus tubicola
TTACGAAGCGATTTAGGTGATTTTAAAAGAAAAAAAAATTTTGACCTCGATTCACCTGAGAACTGCCCATATATATATGTATACACATACAATCGTCTAGCTACCACCTACCACCGTTTCACCCTTTTTCCCCACTCTTTCGACCCTATCAAACAGCTCAGACGCATGTCTATCAGATAGAGACACTGTTCTGTCTTCTCCAGTCCTCAAAGAACTGTAATCAACCACTCCGAATCAAAAGTAAGGCGTACAATTTAAATTTTTTTGTATACCTCCTGTGCTACACTATCCACAATAATGCTTAAATAATCGATCTTTGACCCTTCGATATCTCGACAAGGATTGATTTTTAGGAGTTGTGCCCAGGGAAACTTTTGTTCAGGACACCCAGATATACAACATACTAAAAATTCAGCCAGATCCACCGGGACCCAAATTTCCATAAGCTCTTTTCGGGGTCCTTTCATTCTTATTTCCCGATATAAAAAATACATGATACAAAGAGCAAAAAGACTTGTACAAATAAAAAGATGTTTATTCGGAACCAGAAGCATACACAAGCCATCCAATTGATGAAAGTATCGAAAAAATTGTTATGGTGTATTATTTAAATGACGATTTTAGAGGTAGGAACGTTACAGAGTTGGAGGAAATTTAGTCACAAATAATTAATGCAACAATGTGTTCTGAGCTATCTAATTAATGTTATTCACAAAAATGTACAATTTGTCCAGGAATTAAGGGAATTACGTTTCATGTTTTATTCTGCAAGATATTGAAGGCACCGAAGAAATCACATATGCTTTGTGGTATAATGGAAACTTATGATTTGGATGGACTTTTGGTTTGGATCATGAAGGTTAGTGCTCACATATATGTAAAAAATATGAATCGCAAAGCTATAAAAGCAGAAAGAGAAAATGCTAAAAAAAACCCACATCATTTTGTTCTTCAAATAGACTTCGCTGAAAACTGGGCTGTGTGATTCATAATAAAGCTGTTCAAGGAAATCATTGGGTGAATGATCAAATCTCTATTTTTAGAGTAGTGTTTTATCAAGGGGATTCAACACAAAGTTTCGCGGTCATAAGTGATGACCGAAAACATGATTTAGCGTATACTTTACTAGTAATAAAAAAATTTTAACCTGCTTGAAACTGAATTGTTAAGATTCAATAAAAAAAATTATCATTGCATCAGATGGCGCTGCTAGCCCCTTTAAAAATCGCTTTCAATTATATGAATTAAAACGAGCATCATATGATATAAAATGGTTGTTCTCTGCTACTGGCCACGGCAAAGGAGTTGTAGATGGTGAGGGTGGACCTCTAAAACACTGTGCTAGTTCGTATAATCTTCGAGAACCCCATGAAAAGTACATTCAAAATGTTAATGATTTTGTAGAGCACGTCAACAAATATGCAAATGCTATTAAAATAATATATTTACAAGAGATTGTCGCAGAAGAGTTGTGACGAAGTCACAGAATCACCTCGGCTGCTATACCTGCGCACTGGCATACGTGCACGCAGGGTCGAGGCGCAAGAGAGAGCGAGAATTGAGGAGAGAGGAGCCGCGTACTAGAGTATCGTAGGACGTAGAGCGCGGTCGCGTAAACAGCGCGGATAGATTGGAGGAAAGAGAGAGAGAGAGAGAGAGAGAGAGAGAGAGAGAGAGAGAGAGAGAGAGATAGTATCTATTTGCCTACTCGGCCAAAAGTGTGAATGTACATACAGTTTACAGTTTTCAGAATACAATAAATACAGAGTCAATTTTTGGTATAAGAGAATACATTCAGAGTATATAAAAATAAAAACTACTAGAGATTAAGTATATAAAAATTTATAAAAATTTGTCATTGCTAAGGACCCTTAACTAATATCACATATAACAGACGCAACATTAAAATTTAAAACACTATCACATAAAGATCACAAAATGAAAGGCTTGCTTACAACTAAAATAGTAGCACATTAATAAGGTCTGTTGAGTTAATATAAACTAAAATGCTATCGAGTCAATCGAGAACAACTAGAATACTATCACAGCAATAAGATCTGTCAAGACAATACAAACTATACGGTTATCGAGTCGATATGCAAAACAGAGTCCTAAACCTATCTTCCGCTCTAAGGGTCCTTTGCTGATAGCTCCCTATGCCCACTGAGGACTAGGGATCGAGGTCCAGTAAATGTTGGCGAGCAGCCCTCCTGAACATGGAATATGATGGTTGTTGGCGCAGGGAGGGGGGAAAAGTGTTCCAGAGATGAGCACCTTGAACGCGAAACGCCTTATCCCCGTTCTTAGTATGAATTGTGGGAGGCTTCTGTGCGAAAGAGGAGTTAAAAATTTTAACAAGATAATTTCCAATTACAGGCAGAGCCTTCGCGATCATCTTTTGGGGGACCCCATCCACTCTTCTTGCCTGTGAGGAAAAGTGAGAAATAGCTAGGACAACGGTATTAAAGTCCACCGGTTTAAACTGAATGACAGGTTTATTCCTCATTATCAGGCAGAATAATGTCCATTGCTTCTTCAATATTTTCAAGGGGTGAGACGGAGATTCCCGCAAAATGGGCGTTCAACTCCTGGTGTAAACCCGTAAAGGCCCTCCTCTTTACGCTTTGGCAGAAGGCCGAGATTGCGCATTTTCTTCCAAATGTCCTTATTAGGGGCATCAAGAGCCCCTTTAAGATGGTCATGCAGGAAGGAGTTTCGTTCTTGAGTAATAAGCAAGTCGACCTCACTGCTGAGCCGAAGAAACTCATCGCGTAGCCCTGCAGTACGTTTGTAGCGTCTGTGAGTGGCATTACGCTTTTCAATGAGATGCCTCGGCTCTGGATCAATCCATGGAGCATATTTGTTGTTTGGTTTAACAATTTTCAAAGGTTCATTTATGACTCTACTTAAATTTATATTAAGGTTATTCAAAGCTTCCTCCAAGTCGGTTTCGATAGAGTCCTTGCTCACCCAATCACAGCTTGCCAGCAATTCATTCAAGGCATTCGGACAGATGCTATTATAATCTCTATACGAAAATGTCTCCATAACAGGTGTCGGCACGAACAATTTTACAGAAACGTCAATGGCATGCTTGCCAAAACTGGGTGAGCATTCGTTGTTATAATCTAGTATCTCGTCATTCTCTATTTGTAATGATAATTCATTCGCTAAATCTTTACAGTAATCGCATCTGCGTCAGCCGCCGACAATTCTGAATTCAAATCCCCCATAATAAATTTGAGGCTGTAATTAGCAGCTAGATCTTTTAAAACCGGAAATAATTCTGTATTAATCTGCATTGCAATATGGGGAGGGCTGTATATTACGCCGACTAATATTGGGGAGGAGGTGCCCTGACGTACTTGGCAAAATAAATACTCGGGAACACCTGGTGTTTTAAGGTACTAGCATGGTAATTTGAAAATCGTTGCGCACGTACAGAGCAACTCCAGCTCCGTGTATATTTCGATCTTGCCGTAGAACCGAATAGCCTTTGATTTGAATCAAACTATCATCGGCAACCGGGCCCAGCCACGATTCTGCGATACCAAAAAAATGGTAAGTTGGGTTTTCCAAAAGGTACAGGCGTATCCTTTCAATCCGAGATCTAAGCGAGTTTATATTAAGGAATCCCGCCTTTAAGAAACCCCCCACCCCTCGTCCCTCTAACAACAGTATTCGAGCATAGTCACGGAGCCTGCGTCGGCCCCGCAGTCACTGCTGTTCCTGGCGTCTCGTCATAGTCGCGTCTGGATACATTTGTGACGTCAGTCGAATTTGTGGCGGTTGAGTGTCTTTTAGGTGCAGCTTGACACGCCGTTCGAATGGCCTGCAGGTCAGCTGCAGTAGCAAAGGTGTGCGTCCGCTCGCCCCCTCTACATCTAACTAAGAATCTGCCACGAGCATGCCGAAGTCTCCCTCCGCCTTCCCTCTGCTTGTCCTGGTCGAGTCCTGAGCTGCCAAAACGCGAGCTGAGATAATATTTTCTCTCTCAATGGAAGGAAGGATGGTCTTGAGTGTTGCATAGGTTATATTGTGTAATACATTCAATTCTGCATCAAAATCATTCCTCACAATCCCTCTAATAATTACCTCACAAGACTCATGACCGTCAGTCCTGTGGCCGACGCGCGGAGCATTGGGGCTCGGCCGAGAGAATGAGCGTGTTTGCAATTCAATATTGCTGACAGACGAGAGGGAGCTATCAGTATTAAGTAGCCTAGTACTATCATTCGCTATACCTTTGCAAGCACACTGGAGATTCTCGAAGCAAGAAATAGCGTTGTCCAATGATTTTTTATAATTCAAATTTATTTCGAGAAGTAGCTCACATTTCTTGTTAAGATTTTTAAGTAAATCCGTTTGCTTGCTGACGTGCTCCTCGAGAACAGAGACCCGCGTGACCAGGTCTTCTATGCTTTCATTATATTTAGCCTCGTTCTCTGTGACTATAGGCAGGGTACTGCGAGACGCGAGGCTCCGACTCTCGAGTGACGACAGATCGTCCAGCTGCTTCTCGAGCATGTGAAAGCGTTTGAAAAATAGCTCCAGTGTGCTTACTGGTATGAAAATATTCGCAATCCCGCGTCAATTTACATCTCCCAGGGGCGAAGGTGCCACCTGAGAGGGAGCGCTTGTTCTCAACTGGTCTTGATCTGGTGCACCTAGTTCTCGAACGCTGGTAGCCCGATTGGTATCGGTCACTATCGCACAGGACCCCTGCGCTTCTGCAACTCGCACAGCAGATGTAGCGCTGACGCTGGGCGGTGAATTTGACGCACTGTCAACAAGCAAGGCGTGCTTGTCTACTGGTGTTGACAAGCCGAGCGAGCTACACTGAAAGAAGTATCGAGGAACTGTCCCTCTAGCGCCGTGGAGCAGTCCCACAGCTGCGATCGAGTAGCAGCTCCTCGATGGTAGAGTAGCAGACGCTCGAAGCGCGTGGTGGGGGAAGCAAGGTATCCCCTCTCCTGTTTTCCTTTTCCTTATTTTGGGTAGCAGTCCCTCATTATCGAGTAGCTGCTACTCGACGTCGAGTAGCTGTTCCTCCAACAACCATACGTAACCGCCACTCGGCTTTTCGTGCGGCCGCTCCCCGGCAAGAGGAGCAGCTCCTCGATACTTCTTTCAGTGTACGGTGGGGAATCGCACAAGTGTTTGTAGCCGCTAGCCGATGTTGCGGTACTGCGGACGACGTGCGCGCGCTCACCTGTAGATCTTTTTGGATTGCTCTCGGCACCTAGCCAAGTTTGGAGTTTTTATCGCACTCGGGTTCGTTGACGGAGTTTTTGCCGTGGTTGGTTTGGGCGGTGGCGTACGTGTCGGTGTTGTTGTTGCTGTCTCTGGGTTCTTCTGGCGGCATAGGTTGCACTCCGAACTCGCCTTTTTGCCAGCACACGGTGGTCGCGTTACGCGTTTCTAGCGAAATTCGATTTTTTCCCTTTCCTATTTTTTTTACTAATTTACCTGCGATATTATAATTCGAAGTTCGCTTGGAACGCATGGTGCGGCAAGCGTCAGGGAATGCGAGGTCTCAGCGATAAGCGAAGGTAACCGGAGCCGCATCTGGTGGTCCGATGTACAACTTCGCCTACCGTTGTAACGGACAAACCAACGTGCTGACCGACACTCGAGCTCGAGGCAAGACGCTGGCTGCGGGGGCAGCACGTCTTGGGCAACTTCGCGCACCCCTACCATACCGGCCCCTCTAAGCGGTGCGAGAGCGATGGAGAAAGAAGAACGCCAAGCGTGCGAGCTGCAAGTGTGAAGTGCGAGTCTTCACACTACAGTGAGTAATTAGCCTCCGAGCGCGCAATAAGTAAAACCGCCACAGGCCATAGAAAGATAAGTTTAGAATAATTATAAGCCGGATTTTTGTGTATCAATCACGATCATATCTCCTTTTCACATATATCATAAAAATTGTAAAGAATAGTCGAAAATAAGTTATAGCAACTAAAAGTGTTAACGTGTTATTGTCATTGGGGACCACTCGTGCCGATAGTATTGAGTAAAACTGATGATTCAAAGCCCGCCAGAAATCTCAATTCCTGACACTAAAACCACTTGCAAATAATAAGAAAGGAGAGGAAATATACTTCCATCGAATTGGGCCGTTTTTTTCTTACATTGCTGTTAATGCTACAAGGAGTTAGCGGGCCGCTATTACAACATCACCACAAAAGAAAAAGGAATAAGAGGTATAAATTTAACTCTATGAATTTTCGCTTAAGGCGGTCTTACACCTATAAATTTGGAAAAAATAATTTTTTTATTTGATTTTTCGATTCTATATATCATTCTAAACTTGTAAAAAATGTTTGAGTGACATATTTGAAAAGTTACCGAAGATATAAGCAAGAATGTCAGTAAACTTCTACAGGAACGTGTCACTAGCTTCTACCAATTTGGGTCTTATCACGCAAACGTAAGCCACATCAAGAACCAATTTTTAACAACCAATTTTACGGTTAAAGAAAAAAACAATATTTTAAAATGTTTATTTAAAATTTATAAAAATAATTAATTTATAACAAAAAAATACTACAAAAAAGGCATTTAGATAAGATATCAAACTCAGAAAATACGTTAACTGATTTAATGTTTATATATTTTATACATACATACGTAATCTAGAAAAACAAAAAGTTTAAATAAGATTCGTCAACTCAAATCGAGCGCTCAGTTGGTGAATAGTGTGAAAGACGCCGCTGTTAGGCGCCACGAACATGCGCTGTGATCGCAGCGTCAACTGTCAGTGTCGTCGGCTGCTCTGTGCGCCCACGTGTTTTTATTTTGGATGTGTCATGTGCTTCGGGTTAGATTCATTGACATACAAATTCGACCAAGTTGTAGCTTGTGTTGACCAAAACTTCAACCAACTGGATATTCAGGGTGTCCCAAAAGTATGGATACACCTACATATCTCGGAAAATAAGAGCGCTCGAAATACAAAAGTTTTGGGAAATCAAAACGGTGATCTGATGGTGACCTTGAATTTGACCTTGAGCAATGTCATTTTAAAGGTCAATGTGATGTTTTTAAATAGGAACCCCTATTTTTGACACCTTCTGAAGGTCATTCTTAAAAATTAAAAACTATCTTTTTGGACGTAAAATTTTCCGCTTTTTCAGAAGCCGGTGTAAAAATAGGGGTTCCTATTTAAACAAATCACATTGACGTTCAAATGACCTTGAAGCTCAAGCTCAAGTTCAAATTTAAGGTCACTATCAGATCGCCGTTTTGATTTCCCAAATTTTTGTATTTAAAGTTTTTTCAGGCGCCCTTATTTTCTGAGATATTTAGGTCTGTCCATACTTTCGAGACACCCTGTATATTAGATAAGTATAAATGAACTGAATAAATATTAAATTTATATAAGGTGTGTCTCAATAATTCCCGGACTTTTATGGTAGAGCATTTTTTAGTGCCACCATCTTTGAGTGCATACAGGAGTTTGAAAGATACATCTATTACTGACATTCCCTCTAAATTTCAAGGCATTTGGAACAGTGGAATTGTAGTTATTGCATTTTAAGTGACAGTACCTTTTGTTAATCGGTCGGAAAATGGATGTCGAATAAAGAGCGAATATTAAGTTCTGTTTTAAACTCGGTAAAACTTTTACTGAGACTCATCAAATGATGAAACAAGCTTATGGTGATCGTTGTATATGCCGTTCAACAATTCACGAGCGGTATAAACGTTTTAAAGAGGATCGTGAAAGCCTGGATGACGACGAACGTTCGGGTCGTCCTAGAACTTCTGTTAATGAAAAAAACAACGAAATTGTACGTGAATTCGTCTAAAAAGAACCAAAATCTTCGGTATGATACATGGAAATGGAGCTAGATTTATCCAAAGATTCTATTTACCGTATTTTGACTGAGCATTCGGGCATGCGGAAGGTTTGTGCAAGGCTTGTTTCACTCAAACTCACTGAACCTGAAAAAGCGCTTCGCATTCAACATTTGAAATACGTCATTATTCAAGCAAAAAAAGATCCAAATTTTCTTTTCAACATTGTAACTGGTGGCGAGACGTGGTGTTTTCAATACGAGCCTGAAACTAAACCAAGTGCTGAATAGAAGGACCCAAGTGAGCCAAAACCTAAAAAAAGAGTATTATTTATCGCGAATTCGTTTCAAACCACGGACCAAACCATTACTGGACCATTTTGTCTTGGTGTTATGAAACGTTTACTCGGTCGTACTCGACGTGTGCGCCCAGAATATCGCGAGAACGGCAGTTGCCGTTTGTTGCATGATAATGCGCCATCTCATCGATCAAAACTTGTGACCGATTTTTTAACAAAAAATCACATTTTAGCCGTCAACTCTCGCCATATTCACCTGATTTGGTTCCATGTGACTTTTTCCTATTCAATATACTCAAGGCCATCCCGGTTAAAGAGCTAAAACACTCATTCGAATCACTTTTAGATCGTGCAAATCGCTGTATTGAGTCTGAAGGGGACTATTTTGAATAAATGCAAAGTTTAATTTCAAAAAAATTTGTAGTTTAATTTATTTTTTAAAACTCAAATTTTTGAGACACACCATGTATAAAGCATAGATACTTTAGTTTAGGGCTGAAGAGTTGTACGTATCAAAATTATTTGAGTAAGTAACACTACATAAAGTACCAACAATTTAAGCCCAACTGGATTAAAATCCATCAACTCTGTGAACCTGCAGGTTACGCCAACGCCTAAATTTTGAAATGGTCATATATTGGGACGATGTAGGTCTAGAACTTATTTTCTCATAAATTTAATATACTTTTAGTATATTAGTTTAAAATTGTATTAATAAATTAAATTTGATAATGATACTCTCGATGAGTGGCTATTCGATAACTAGCCTTCCCAATCGATTCCCCTTTACACCGATAGACACGCGCATGTGTGTACGTTCCCCCACTCCGCTATTGTAGCGCACGCTTTGGATTGTATACGCGTATACCTATGTATATATATTCAATTTCTGTTTGTTTTGATTTTGTAATCCCCCACTACCGTCCTACGGCGCCCCACTACCATGTGTCTACGGTCTGTGGAGGGAGACTATGCTAACTGGCCATTTCGAAGAAATTTCCTCTTCTACAGCCCCCCCCCCCCCTTCCCTCGCTCAGTAAACTTTAAAACTTAGGCATTTTCTATTCGTATACAGGCCAGTATCAGAATGTCTACATCTCGTGGCATCCCCCTTTCTTTTTTTTTATTTTGGTATGGCAGGACTTTCAGACCTTTACTTAAAAAAACTTCTTACCTTTATTAAAAATGTTTTTGAGAAAAATACATTCTCCAAAAAGTACAGTTGGTTTTTGTAAAAATTACATAAGTAATCACATATCATATAGGGTGCGAAAGACGGCGTTAAACTGAATTTAAAAACGTGTAGTTGTTACGATTTTGTAAAAAATATTGAATATTTTCAACCGGATGCAATTTCAATGTAATCAAAAAATGAGAAAATCTATGTTAAATCATTTTTTAAAAACACCAATACTTGAATTTGAAGATGTTTGATTTGAGATAATTTGGTTAGAAATGAAATTGTAAACTTATCAAAAGTTAAAGACCTGACAGTTAAAAATTCTATCTATCCCTTATCATATTTGTAAATAAAATCTTAGTACCCGAAAAATATAATTGATGTTCGTAACTACCTATATAGTTTATTGAAATTAAAATATGATTATTGACTAGAATAATAATTTCAGGGAGTATATTGGTTATAATGTAAAGCTCGCGCTGCCCTACAATAAAATTTTACTTCGCTTAAACCTGGACGGGGAGTTCCAAATCATCGCGACAATAATCACAGTCAGTAAACATACACGACCTGGCGCGCGGTCAGAGGGCTTATGCGAGGTACGGTGAGCGAGCAGAAAAGTCAGTCTGGGTATATATAGCAGTAGTCTTGAGCACTTGGGAATCAACTTCAGTACATATCGGTGGTACTGGTAATTCTTTAATTTCACCCAACCCCGAGTTGTAGTCTTAGGCACACATCTGGAAAAGATACACTCCAAATAATCCGGAATACAAATACGCAAGATTTCGTACATCAGTACTGACATTAAATATTGACTCCCTGTATCTGTGCACAGCTAGCCCAGGATTGCTTTATGGAGCGAAATATGATCAGACCAACTAATACCTAACACATATCTATTACGTGGATTCTGTAATTTTTGTATTCTGTTTTTCAAATCTTGATGCATAACGAAAAATTATTATTATTTTCCACATACGTCATAAATCGTTTTCTGTTCGAAACTGATTTTTGAAAATTTCTATACACGGTGTCCCATTTTAAACAAACCACGCAAATATCTCGAAAAGTAAGGGAGACGAATAATAACTTTTGGGATAAAAGTTGTAGGGTTTCGAGGGAGACATCCAATAGTGACCTCGGTCATGAACTTGAGGTCAATGATCAAGGTCATTTGAAGGTCGAATCGATTTTTTCAAATTGGAACCCCCACTTTTGACCTCATAAGTAGAAAGAGTGGAAAATTTTACGTTCAGATATGTCCTTGTAGTTTAAAATCAAAATCAATCAATGCATCAAAACATTCCCATAATTAGGCATACGAGACAAAATTTTAAATACAAAAGTTGTAGGGTTTGGAGGGGAAACTGGATAGTGACCTTGACCATGACCTTGAGGTCAACAATGAAGGTCATTTAAAGGTCAAATCGATTTTTTTAAATGGGAACCCCTACTTTAGACCTCGTAAATGGAAAGATCGGAAAATTTTACGTTCAGATATGTCCTTGAGTCAAGGTCATGGTCAAAGTTATGGTCAGTTTCCAACAAGTTAAGAGCAAGGTTGGAGATGACCCAGCCAGTTAAGGCAAGGTCCGACATGACCTTGCCAGTTAAGGAAAGGTTGGACGTGACCAGCCCAGTTAAAACATGGTCAGAAATAACCCGGCCAGTGTAGGCAAGATCAGACATGAGCCAGCCAGTTAAGACAAGAACTGGCAAGACACTGACCAAAACTTTGACCATAACCTTGACCCAAAGTTATATCAGAACGTAAAATTTTCCGCTCTTTCCATTTACGAGGTCTAAAGTGGGGGCTCGCACTTCAAAAAAATTGAGTTGACCTTGAAATGACCTTGATCATTGACCTTAAGCTCAGGGTCAAGGTAACTATCAGTTCGCCCCTCCAAACCCTACAATTTTTGTATTTAACACTTTATTTCGTGTGCCTAATTATGGGAATGTTTTGATGCGTTGATTGATTTTGATTTTAAACATGAGCATGACCATAACCATGACCTTCACTCAAGGACATATCTGAACGTAAAATATGTCCGCTCTTTCCATTTACGAGGTCAAAAGTGGGGGTTCCCATTTTAAAAAATCGATTTGACCTTCAAATAACCTTGATCATTGACCTCAAGGTCATGACCGAGGTCACCATTGGATGTCCCCCTCAAAACCCTACAACTTTTGTCCCAAATTTTTTTTCCATCTCCCTTACTTTTCGTGATAAATGCGTAGTTTGTTTAAAATGGGACACCGTGTATTTAATCAATGAGTAACACTTTTCTACTATCTATATTTAAATGTATCTTCATATCTTGACGAAGAAAGCAGGTTGTGAGTTATAGATTGCATTCTTATAATTTTATTTCTTTTACGTAAATTTCTAGAAGAATTTTATAGAAAAATGGGGAAATATGCAGAGATCCTTACGCTGACGAGTATCGTCTACGATTAACTCCTCGGTACAAGTCGAACGCTGCTTTACAGTGTCACCAATGAGGCTCTTTATTCTATTAAATTAGTCATGGCAGACGCATTAATCACACGTACACACAAACAGTGAAACACATGCAGACATGATTGAGAATATGTAGTTCACACATCGAATATACAAGGTGTCCCATTTTAATCACCCACCCCAGAAATTGGCAGAAGGTGTACTCGGAGAAAAAAATGATAAATACAAAATTTTTAGGGTTCAAAGGAGGCCACCTAATGGTACCAACAACTTTGACCTTGAACGCAATTTTGAAGATTATTTCAAAGTCAAAGTGGTTATTTTTAATGGGAACTGCTATTTTTGACCCCAGAAATGAAAAGAAAAGAAAATTTGTGAGAGTACATATCTGAACGTGAAATTTTTTGCTCTTCCCATTTCGGGAGTCAAAAATGGCGGTTTCCATTAAAAAAAATCACGTTGACCTTCAAATAACCTTGAAAATCGCGTTCAAGGTCAAAGTCATTGGCACTGTTGAGGAAATAGAGACGTGGGTTGGATTGTTAAATAACTAGTTGTCGATTAAACAATAATAAAAGGTTTATTAG